>JANVCG010014281.1:0-12771 GCA_025505365.1 Haliclystus inabai | reverse complement strand
TATTAATACGCTGTCAAGCACCTGCTACTGCCTAAGGATGAAACGTTTAACCTCGCTTAAATTACATTTAACCC
Organism: Haliclystus inabai; assembly: GCA_025505365.1. NCBI lineage: Eukaryota > Metazoa > Cnidaria > Staurozoa > Stauromedusae > Haliclystidae > Haliclystus > Haliclystus inabai. The sequence goes on along the minus strand of JANVCG010014281.1, from coordinate 12,697 downwards.
CATTAAAAATCAACAAAATTATCTTATTTTTTGAATTATAATTCAGAGTAGATTTAACAGACAGCTTTTCAAACATGCCTAGCCTGCCTGCAGACTAAAACATGCCATGCTCCACGTTAAAGGTTTAGTATAAGTGATTCAAGATTTATCTAAATCTTATTACATTATAGCTAGGCTTTCAAGATGATAATAATAATAATTATTATTATTATGATGATGATGATGATGATGATGATGATGATGATGATGATTATATCTCGTTCTATTTCATTTCAGAGGAAAAGGTGAAATAGAGAATGGAATTAAAAAGGTTGATGAAGAGATTGAAAATCTGAAAACAGAAATGAAAAACTATCAAATCAAAGTAAGGCCAACGTTTTTTGTTTGGTTTGTTTGATAGAACCAAATGCGTGTGTTTTGCCAAACTGTTTTTATATGTGAAATATGACCCATTTCTGCAACCACCAAGTCTGCTTCTGTAGAATGTACTGGCTAATAAAATGTTTGGAATGCTTGTAAATCAGATAAAAATTCTATTGCTGGAGTACTGTAAAGTGAAACCTGTACATAACGGCCAGCAAAGAGAGGCAGATAAATTCACCACTATATACAGGTGACCTTTATATATAGGGTTGATTCAATAGAAAATACTATTTTAGACATTTCAAAAGTGACCATCATAGACAGGTGGTCGCTTTATAGAGGTGACCGTTATAACAGGTTTGACTGTATTAGCATAGACTGCAAAAGATATTATGAGGTTTTCTGGAATGATGATGATGATGATGATGATGGCTATTGATCTGTAGAATGACTGGTACAATCACTCACTAGGAGTACTATTGTTTGGTGTTAGAAAGGGCAACCAGTCGCAATGTATACAACTGTCACCTTGTTATAAGATTCAAACCCCACTCCATAGAAAAATGCTGTGCTTGATGATTATTTTTTGGGGGATTTATCATTTTATCACAACCAGGTAAGCATTAAGCTTTTTGCACTAGAGCGGGTTCACATACATAATATGACAAGGTAGCAGCATTGTGTTTTTATGGTCAAATGCCCTTCCTGATGCTAACCAATAGTGCTCCGACCAGGGATTGCGCTTAAGACCCTGGAGATCTACATCCAATACCCTAACCAGTACTCCGCTGTAGCACTTGATAAATGATAAATCCAACAAAATAGACTTTAGACAATGTCCCATTGGTATACATTAGCAAAATAATTAGCATTCAAAACTAAGACCTAACGCTCCACTTTAGCTATTGTTTTACCTATTTTCAACGCCTGTTCCTCGTTTTAACTGAACCTGACTCTTGCGTCTGAATTTGTTATCCACTTTGTAGCTCCTATATCCCATATATTATCTATTCACTTATATGTATTCATGCTAATCCACATGAACATAAAAAACTGACCTTGTTAGATAGGTGGCCAGATGAAACAGGAAACTAACCATAGATCTATTGTTTTAGTACATCTTCACTGTAAGCATATATATGTTCCACAGATCTACCTTTCTTAATTTAAAAATAACTGATTGGAAAGGTGGAAAAGCTTCTTTGTCAATTTTTGCTCACAGTTTTACATTACATTTACAACGTTGGTCTGATAAATAATAGATCATAAAATGATCATTACGCTTTCCACACTGTTACTGTAACGGTGCTCAAAGGCGAACCAGAGCATTTAGAAATAAGAAAAGATAAGTAAAAAGAGGAAACATAATCACTTTACTCTGAGTTCAAGGCAATCATCAGGCTTTTAATTTGGCTATTCAACAGTTCCTATACTATATCAACAAATGTGATGAATTTTATGTGCAATATTTTACAAGTTTTATTGTTTTATTTATTTAACTTTTCAAGTAGAATTTATTTTCATGTCTGTCTGAGACATCTTTCCTTATTCAAATTTGGTCCAAGTATGCCTCAATCATCTACAGATAATTATACAATATTTATTTTATTAAGCATTATTGTAATTAATGGTAGTTTGACCAGTGGAAACTCTGTTTTGTATTGAACTGTTTTATTTATAGGCTACGGTCTCGAAAGCGGAGGATGATTTGCAAATGAGTCGTTTGAACTCTAAATACAAAGAAGTCATGAATAAGGTACAATGTTTAGAGTCACAATGATGAATTAACCCATAAGCCTTCACCTCAAGGCTGGGGCAAACGTTGCAACTTTTCCATCCAACATCATCCGACTTTGTCATATGCTATAAAATCTTGTCGTTTGCCCCCCCTTGTCGCATGGTGTTGGACGATGCTGGATGCGTTTTAAATTTGTCACACAATGTTGGATGGTTTTTGATTCAATTCAAAAACATTTCTGATGTTGGACGATGTTGGATGGATGACAAGCGATATTGATAGCTTGACCTTTCTATATTCGTGTCACCCCAGTATCTACACAGGCGCTCTAGCAAAAGTTGCATGTGCGTCTCAGCGTGTCCCTGGTTTTACCGTTTCGTAGGAAATAGTTGGATAACAACTTCCGTTTCGCTGAACTGCTGTTTGCCTATGCATACAACATTGTACAAATTTTCCGTACGACAAAGTCGAATGATGTTGGATGGACACGTCGCAACGTTTGCCCCAGCCTTTAGATATCTCGTTTCTGTACAGGTCAACTGGGCTTGATTTTTGGTACTTCAAATTGTTAATCTGAAAAAGAACACCAATACTAGCCTTTCGATTATGAAGTTATCAACTATCAATAAAATCTACGCTTAGCTACATGAAACAAAAACATCAAAATTAGATACCATAGCTCATTTATGAAAATAAATAGGTTTGAAACTAAAAGGAAACTCTCTTTCGATGTGAAAAAACATTTTATTAAATGAAGTATTGGGTTTCTTGTTTTATACCAGAAAAATGTAGCCTGCATGCAGACGTGGACCTTTTTGAAGAAAAGTGTAGAAAAGGTTTTGATCTGCTCACAGGCTAAGAAAAATGCCACAATTTGGCAATGCTAGGTAGTTTGTATGGCCCTTTTCTATGTTTGTATTCCTATCTGCCAGTTGTGAAATGTTGTGAGACATGAATTTGAGTTCTTCCGATTTCGATGTGGGGCGTTTAGTGTCACCAATCAAAATGCAGATATAGTATCTTAGAATGGCATCTATACTAGACTGATAAGTTACATGGAACCTGACAAGCGTTGAATGCACCTGCCCTGAGGCTTGCCTGTCTAAAAACATCGCAGTTGAAATTTGTTGTTTAAGAGCCTAAAATGACTAGCAACATTTGTGGTTTGTATTGTTATTGTATCATATGGGTGAAGTGAAGGCGCTCTATACAGAACGTGGCATGTTTATCATGTGGACAAAATTTGAAAATTATTTTACATCAGTTTTTGAATCATGTTTAAAAGCTGCCCCCAAATTTCAAACACTTCCTTATAAGACTGTTAGTCGTTTGAATAAGTCATAAGATTAAATATGTTGACTTTGCAATTGTAAATTCATAATTAAATCTTATGTTGTCTATTCTAAGGTTGATGAGTATCATTGTCGGTTGGCACAAGACTGGGATAAAGCAAGACCGTTTTTCATGGACGAAAGCAAAGTAAAAGGTGGATAAATAGTTTGTCATAAGAGAAAGTAAAAACCATCATATCACCAACAATTTAAGATAGATAATTATAATTGAAACATTAATTTATACGTTCTAATTGTATCCTTTCTTATTATACCATATTATTATCGAAAGAAAATAATTCTATCATGAGACTGACTGATAATGGCCCAATTTAATAAACAAAATCACTGTTACAATAGTAATAATGCTTTCCTATGTCTCAACAAAATAAGACTCTAAATTCAGAAAGTAAAATTTGTGTGTTGATTCACCAGTAGAGGATTACCATTGAGATGTGCCTCCGTAGCATTCCACCCCCTGTCGCTTCATGCCATAATAATTGATACTATTATTGTTGTTATTATTTATTCAATTTTGTGTTTTTGTCAACGATAAGTGTTATTTGGTGACCCACTGTATCTACTTTGTAAACTGCCAATAACGCCAGAAGCCATGCTAGACAACTATAAACAAACAAAAACAATAAAATTTACAAAAGCCCAGTTAAATGTTGTATATAAAATTATCTTGATGATAAAATCCAACATCACTAAACAACAAAACGGGCAAAATCATAGTACTGTAGCTGCGTATGGAGTTGATTCTGCTTATTGTCAAACCGGAGAGTTCACTTTCCGATTAATGTTACCATAGATAAACACATTCACCTCTACTTGATATAAACCTTACATAAACTTCTAAGCTAGTCGACATAACTTTTCGAGTATGAAATAAAAAGACTTACTTTGCCTGTGACTTGTGTCACTCCTGCTTTCAATTGTTGGTAGTCAACAGAATTTCCCCTTCCTTCAATGAAAATAAAATACAAGACCATGGGTAAGGAATATTTTAACATCAAACACATTATCTCCAATCCACTGTCTACATCATTATACACAATTCAATCCTTTCCATCATTCAGATAAACTCAAAACAACAATCTCTCTAGGATTATGACAATAATCTGATCAACTAGAATACTTTTATCCCAAAATATGAAATAGATTGTCCATATCTGATTGGTTTGTTGAATGTGCAAAAATGAAGAGAATTGTAAAACCCAGCATGTGTAAATACTAAGCATTTCATTAAGTTTTTTTTTTGCCTCCATTTTGATAGGGTTAGCAAACTTTTTAGAGTGTATTCATACGCCCTTCAAGTGCACTTCTGTGCTCCAATTCAGTTATATTTTCAGTTTCAGGAAATTAGAGAGCGTAAAATGACCAGCAGTCTTGTTGCAAACTGGATTTCAAACTCGAATTCATTAAATAATGTGGATTCCATTATATAATTAATTGATAACAATGCTACTTCCGAATTAGAGCATCATTGAGTCAGCTGTGTTCAAAACAAAACAATCCAAATGTTGATGGTAAATTTAAGACTCCTTAAACAATCAATATGCTATAAGCTACAAGATTGTGAGGGTGCAGACATTTTCATGTTCTCTTCTACCATATATTGTAAAACAAATTCCAGAGTATATACCTCTCTTCTCATTTCCGTGTAAATCAGCACTGGAGATGCCAGTTGAACCTTGAAATCGCTCTAGCCTTGCACTACTGTTATTATCCTATAAATAAAGACATTTTTCAAAACTGACTAAACAATAACGAAATGTATAAAACAACATTCTTATGCGTTATAGGAAATATTTCTTGAAATCGAGAAACCTGTCTATAAAGTCTACAGGTTTCACTGCAGAAGTTCAGCATATAAAGAGATTGATTCTTGAAGGTTATCAAGTAGATAACTGACCTGTGAATTCCCAAAAAATTGGTCAGAAGAAATTGATTTTGATCCTGCATATTTGCGCATAGACTCTTCTGCCAACGAAAAAAGAAACACAATCATTTTAATCATAGGATAGACAGTAGGGGGGATTGACTCTAACATCATGCTTTAAAAGACATATATTATTTTATTTTAGTAGAGAGAGACGAGTCTTACCAGGGATTGGCTTGCTTTCTGTTGACTCTTTCTTCACACGTGAACGACTGAAAATCAAATCAACAAAAATTCTATTCAAAATAACCCAAACCCTAGGTTTTATTTCTATAATGAGTATTAACACAAGGGAACATTTCTTATAGATATGTTGATTGAATTCAACAGTGATATCCATTTGTTGATATCGTAAAAAATAGATCTAACACAATTGTTTGAGGTCTTTTAAACTTACCTAGGTTCATCAAATCTATCTTTTGTTTTAGTTGACCTAATTAAGAAATTGACAATTATTAAAATAAATAACTACATTGCACAAAGAATAATGAAGAGCATTTTTGATAGCAAGCACTGATACTAAGGGATTTCGATCCTCATACAAAAATACTTTCTGTTTTTATTTTATCATTTTGTTTCCAGTTCAGAAGATTCTAGATCAAGGATCCAACCGAGCTGCAACATTTGTAAGAACCCTAATAAAGTTTTCTGGTAGAATTAATATATTTTTCCAAATAGTTGCCTCTCATGTTTACGTTATACAGTATATGAAAATTGATATTAGTCGTTGTTTTGATTTACTATTTTTATTATAATAAACTTACTCAAAGGTTGAACCCCAAGTACTTGAATTATCAAATCCACTTTCATATCTAAAGAGCAAAGAAATAACATCAATAATTAATAATTTATTTCTATTAAATTTGAGAAAAATAGTAGCCATAAAATAGACATTGTTTGCAACAAAACAACGCAAACAATGTCTATTTTATCGTGGATCTTAAACATTGATAATTGAAATCAAAAATGTGTCTATGTTGCTATAAACATTTGACATTTACTAACCGAGGTGGCTGCTCAGTGAAACGAGAGGAACTGTCATCGGTGTAGCTGCATAAAAGAAATCAAATTAAAACTTGAAAACCATTTTTTGTTTGTTAGTCAGTCTTAAAGTCACTTGCATGTGTCTAGAAAATTAATTTCTTGTTGAAGAAAACGATTTTGATCATTGAAATCTTGAGAATTCAACCTTTTTGAACAAAAACAGTTAGTCAGGGATATGATATTTTCCTTGCATTGAATTACGTATAACTTGAACAGTTTCACAGCAAAAATTATGTTGCACTTTACTGAATTTCTCACTACTTCAATATTGCACAGTCAAACACTATCTGTTACCAAACGTGCAACTTGAATACTAGTTATAAAACATATTGAATTAAAAGATATCTGTGTGAGCTTTAATGCCATACTCATTAAGAGTTGAACAGACCCTAGAAGAAGTGTGTGTGTGTGTGTGGATGGCAAAGCTGGGACATAACTCAGCTCATAAAAATTGACACAGTGTATAAATCATAATACTAAAAATGATAACATTATTTGCGTGTTATTCATTAATTTATAAAAGTTCATTAGTAAAACTACAGGCAAATCAAAATTGGTTCTAATGTAAAAATATAAAAGAAACAAAATAAACTAAGTTGATCAAAATCTATTCTTAACCGTACGCGAAAAAATTACAAGATTGACAATGTGACAAAATGACTCACTTGTCAAAGAAACTTGATGACTGATCAGTTGCATATCTATCTTTGAATGACGACTCTTTTGTATTGACAGGTGTCACTTGTTCGACGGTATTCATGCAATCAGAAGCAGAATGACTAAATGCTCTAAATAAACAAAAACAAAAGTTGATTAATATCAAACCACTTGCAACGCAACCAAAACATACTTTAAAGTAACTTTAAATCACATTTTCATAAATGAAATTAGTAATTTACAGTTTCTCGATTTTAGAAACAGATCCATGCATTGCTTTTCAGGGTATGTTACAATATAAAAAATATGTTGTTATGTTGAATTCACAAGTTTTGTTGAGACCTCGTGATTTTGAAAGCTTATCAACTTAGTCTTTCTGGAGCTAAACCCAACACTAAAGATTCGATTCAATAAACTGATAAAGGCATTACAATTCACGAAATCGAAATTTTTGGTAAAATTTTCTGCTTGTCTGGTCAAAACTATTGAACATTGGTCCACCTGTTCGTTGACCAACCTGGTGTTATTTCAAGCCATAGTATCTGGTACTATGTTTATTTTAATCCTACCTATTTGATCCTCCTGATGCCATTCCTAATCGCTCTAACTGCTCTGCTTTCTTTGGGTCAGTCTCTTTCAACTTGTTACCAGCTTTATTTCCTTGGTATTGGAGTGCACTTGATAATGGCATATCATTTGTTTCCTGCACAGGAGTTTTGACTGATGTTGCTTCTCTCATTTTGTCATTCTTTTGCGCTTCAGTTTCAATCTCAGAAAAATTCGTTTTAACCTAAACCAATGATTAAAAAAATTAAGAAGACAACAAAACAATGGAAAACAAGGGATCATATATATATATAGCTGAAGGGACAAAACATTGTATTTGCACTTATCATACCTTAGTTGCTCCAAGCCCTCCTTTCTTTGCACCAAGCTAAAGTGGTTGACAAATATTTGTTAATTTATACCCTTTATTTATGATTTATGTTTAAAAAATTCAAATTAAAAAAACTTACTCCCTTCTTTTTGCTAGGACCAGGCTTACGTGCTCCAATTGTAGAAACCCTTGTCTCGACTGAAGATGAAAGCAAAAGAAATATGTATGTGATCAGAAAAATTTACTTTTTGATTTGATGTCAATTCTCTATGTAATCTACAAATCACCAAAATACAGACTTTTGAGTAAGAATCTCACAGCATAGTTTTAATAAAGATTTAGAATGTATAAAGAGCTATGGTACATGGATACCATGACAACCAAGGCCACCATAACATGAAATTAATTAAAACAGATATATAACACAATTGCAGATCATAAAAGTAACCCCAGAGTTTGGAGGGGTCTTTTTTGACAGGGGGATACTATTCAAATTACTTTCACTAAATTATACTAGATTAACTGAAAATGGACCTGCAATAATGCCACTGTGATAACTGAGTAAACATACCAATGGCTGGAGATAAGGAGAAAAAGTCACCCTTCAAATGTAGAGGGTTTATCCCGTTGTGAGGAGATTGCAGTACAAAATAGATAATTGTTTGTGTACCTTTGACAGCAGCTTTTGGCGGTGATGTACTAAGGTGACCCACATCAACATGGTGGTTTTCTTCTGTTGAAACTGCAAAATAATTAATTTAAAATACCATCAGAATCAAAAGAAGTATAAAAAGTAAAATTAGATAATTTTTCACATATTAACATCAGTTTCTATTATTCTATCATCAGGCGTGAGAATCCAAAATTGGGAAATAGTCTGAAATAAGAGGGGCCGGGGGCGAGCGCCCAGAAACTTTTTTGGGCTTTTTACTCTTGAAGAGGGCCTTCACAGCACTAGCAATTAAAAATTCTTTTAATTAGAATGAATTTGATTTTCATCGAGAATTGGAATCTGTTATGTTTGGGAAAGTAGTTTTCACACCCTATTTTGTTCTAATCAGAAAACGAATAATTACGAGACCATTACAGAAAGTCAAAAATCTCAAAATAGTTAGATATCCGCAAAAAGTCGGAAAATTACCATGTCTGATCATGATTTCCAAAATGAAATGCCAAGTTTTCTTATTACCAAATTAGTTGAATGATGAATTCAATAAACGCTTACCTGGAATTGATGGCGAACTTGTCGTGGTAGGTATTACAGGTGATTGATGATGTTCTTCATTGAAAAAATCCACTTCTTTTGTTTCTGGTGTAGTAGGTGTATTGTGGCTTTGGTGCAGCATTAACTAGAGATTCCAAGAAAAGAAAACTAACAGAATCCAAATAGCTATGTCCAGCGGATATCTCTACTATTTATTTGACAAAAACGGAAATCTTCTCTAGGTAGCACTCGATTACAGTAAACGAGAATGGATCGCCTTTGGCCGAAATTTGATTTGTACTGGAACATCATATTTTTATTGAGCATTTTATAATAAAAAATACCGTTATTTTTATTTTTCCTGGTGATGACCATCATTTCCATCATGAGAATACAAATTGTCTGAACCTTGAATTTAAACTTTTTGGTAAGGCTTTCTTCAAAACTTTGTTTAAAAATATTAGTTGCTTTGTGCTGCTATCTTTGTCTGAAAACATCATTATGAAAACTATTTTGCATTTAGCTGATTATAATGAGTGACTTTAAAGCCATTTATAATTAAAGATCAACTCTATATAAGTGTCATTTTAGCCAAGCCAAAAGTAACTACCAACTACTGTATGTACATACTCAAAATTTCATTAACCCTAAACCTGTGAATTTGCTGTACCAGAGAGAACCCAATCATTAAAATGGGGCAGTTTCTACAAAATGTATGCCATTGAATAAAAGAAGACTAGTAGTTAGAGTAGATTCAAATACTTACAGTGTCTGTACCATAGGTTTGCATTGCTTTATGGGATAGTGATTGTATCTTCTCACGGTACATTGATGCCACACGACTAAAACATCAACATTAAATAAACATGAAAACCAAAGCCATTGTGATATATTATCCTTTTCGCTTTGAATTATCCAACAAAAATTTAATAAAAGTCTTGGTTTTCCTTACCTATTATACTTGGCTTTCGAATCAGTTGTTGATAAATTATGTTGTCTAAAAAACGCATTCTAAAAAAAGAAAACAACATCAGAATTACTGCTTGGTATACATTTTTATTCAGGAAAATAACTATTCAATTTATTTTTAAAAATATCATCAGGAGGGGGAAGTATCAGCTATCCGCTAATTGCTAGTTATTGAATTTTTGCTAAACGGATCTTTATTTTGTGATGTGAAGTTATGACACTTACAGCTTTGGCATTGCCTCCGACTTGCATCGCCCTCAATTGCATCCACGTCCAATTAGTATCAAGCTGAATTGATCTGAAAATTTAACAATATACCACATATCAAGCAACATATATTTGGGTGACAAAATCTTTTATCATCAAGAGCATTTCATTTTCATGATGGAGCTATTGACAAAATACAAATTTACATTATCAATTAGAAAGACCACCAGTGATCTGGCTCTGAACACTGATCAATCGAATGATTCGAAACGAGGACAAATTTTTGTGTTGTCAACAAATCAATCCACGTAATTTTGCATTTACCAGTTATCTCTTAATAACGTCTGCAATCTACAGATAGTAGCTACGCGTGAATTTGTATGAGATGATCGTGTTTTATCGAGGTAGAAATTGACAGGATTTATTTTTTCTTATCGTCAACATAAAAATCAAAATCTTTTCTAAGACATTTCTTAAGGAAAACAGACTTTATATAAAATCGACGCAAGATTATTTGTTTTAAATCAATAGATGAAATGAAAGATGTTAATTCACCTTATAAAACTTAAATGAACACCAAGAGATCTGTGAACAGCTGAGCAATCAATACATAAAAAAACACCATAAGTTACAGAGGCCCACGTCGGATTTGATGCTCGACAATCGAAACACATCTGTAAAAAAACAAGTAATCAAAAACATTAATTCGCATGATAAAAACACATTTTGTATATTAAATAACCAAGGTTTCAATTCATGTAAGAATATTATTGATACCTTATTATCAGAGACACCCTTTAGCCGTTTAAAAACGGTGGTAAGATCTTTGTGAGGTACTTTTTGCTCCGCCATGTTTGAAAGTCAATTAAAAAGAAGAAACACGTCAACGAGGACAACAGCAATGTCACGTGATCACATAACAGGAAATATTTATCGTCGACATGAAAGGGGGCATAGACCCAGAAAAGGGATCATGTCTATCACAAGAAAGTACGCCTTGTTGGATTACTGGTTTGATTTAAACGTACAAGCTGGAACTTTTAATTTTGATAAATTCTTCTTTTCCCTCCTGACAAGGAAAATACACTGCTGGTTCATAAAAATGAACAGTTATTTTGATCTAAATCTCTTAAACTCCACCTTTTTGTAGAGTCATAACATTGCTGTATCCCCTGGAACCCCTTCAAATGCCGCCATAGGCATTTTTTAGGTTTTGGTCCCAAGGGTATCCAACCAATAATGCTTTGAAATTGCGCATATCAAAATGAAAACGTTCGCTTCGTTGGCCAAATGCTGATTAGGTTCCTATAGGGAACGAAAACACAGTTTTATCTTTATCATTGCGCCTCCGTCTACTTTTTGTGGTTTGCAAGTAAGATGACAGATATGAATTTACTTGGATTTATATTTTGGAACTCAAACATTAATCAACTAACATCGAGATTGTCCTGCTTTGAATGAGCAGCGGCAGGAGATTGCTACCAGCTATATATTTGAGATTGATGAAAACGATTTATTCAAAGGTAAATAAAATTTAACTTCTCTTATCAAGCACACGACAATAATTTTAAAGCGTTAATTACATCTGCTGAGTGAAAAATGTTTATGCCTACCATCTAACTTTGGTGTTAGGGAATATTGACCACTATTGAGAGGTGTCCGTTATACACAGGTTAATTTCAATAGAAGTTCACATTTGATGATAAAAATTAGCGATGAAAAACTAATTGTTTCACGTTTTGACATAAATTGTGTCATCTTCAGAATATATTTTGTGAAGGGATTCAAAAGTATTACCCTAAGGTTTAATTATGTACAATAATTGTGACAAATCAAAATAGGATAAAATAACAATAATAAAATAATATACAATACAATACGTCAAACAACTTGTTTTCAACGCTGAGTTTTATCATAGTCAATAGAAAGAGGAAGAAAAAGAATTCTTTTTTCCATTGAGTATGGTTTTATCACCAAATTATTAAGCAGAAACTTATTGATACGAAGTTTATCTTTCCAACAATATTAAATGACTGACCTTTATAGACGAGTGACTGGTCTAAAGGCTGTCTTCTTAAACAGGTTTTATACTTGCACAGCCTCACTGTATGACTGCTATAAGAAATGACACGAGGCTATATATACTTCAGTTATTTTATTACCAGATAGAGATTAGGCTAAATTTACTTTTTGTGATACACATGGCAGGGAAATATAGGATACTAGCGCTTCGCGCCAGTCGCTGCGCGAGGCACGGAGGGCCTTCCGCCCTCCGGAGTCGATCAAGGATAAAGTTTATTTGAACGAAATTCCGGTAACTCGAATTCCATCAACGCGCTGATGTGTACCAGGAAGTTTCCGA
>JANVCG010014171.1:0-12778 GCA_025505365.1 Haliclystus inabai | reverse complement strand
CCCATGAAGTAGATTTGCAAGAACTTTGAGGACTCATTTGGCTGTGGCAAAAGAGAACCCATTAGATGATAGACTTGCCCTTGAACCTTAAATGTGGGCATGAAGCCTGGTTCCACTATTTCCTTAGAGGCTCCAAAAGATGTCATCTGATAGGCTGAATTATTCTGACAGATATTTTCGTAGAATGCCTTTGAAGTAGGATGACATCCATCAAGGAGATCCTTAAGCGGTTGCGGAGGTGTTTGAAGAAATTGCAGCTTGACTTTACCATTCGAGCAGCAAAAGCCTGGAGAACTTTCCCACAGAAAGTGCAGACAACATCAAGACTGCCAATTTGGATGACAGGATCATACCCATATGACTTTGATGGTTCATAGCTGAATGCAGCCTTTGGTTGAGAAAACAGGAAAGAAGTTGGAGGCCGACGGCTGGCTGCATATCTTTCCTGAATTTGTGCAAGTCTGTTAACTCGCTGCTCAGCTGTTTCCTGTTGGCGAGTCCTTGTGTGTCTTACTTGATCCTGTGATTGCCTTTGAGCTCGATGGCAGCTGATTCTTGTGTGCGAGTCATTGCATGTCTCATCTGCTCATGTGCTTGTCTATCAGCTTGTTGGTCAGCTGATTCTTGTTGTCGAGCACTTGCATGCCTGGCTTGATCATGTGAGAGCCTCCTTAAGCGGCCCTCTTCAGACTCGCTAAGCCTTTCATCAGCCTTCCTCTTTGCTCTTGGTGTCTTGCGGGCTAGGCTGCTTTTCTTTGGTGGCATTTTGAATCCTTAGTTCTGAAAGACATTTGGAAAGTTTGTTAATAAACATATAATCACCTCTGCAAATGCTACTGTATGTTTAATTTCAAAATCTAAATGAACTTTAAATAGAGTAATAAAAACCAACCTGGCCGATTCCAACCTGGAATATGAGTGAGATTGGCTGAAACCTCCAACCAATCACAAATGTCCACCGAGATGTCCGCCGAGATGTCTGCCTGTCCGCCAAAACGTTCGCGGAAACGTTCGCAGAAATGTCCGTCGAAAAATGTCCCGAAAAGTATCCCGAAAATTTGACCCCTCTATAACCTTCCCAGTGTCAAGGGCTAGGTTCATGCCAAGTTTCGTGCCGATCAGTTCAGCTGTTTGGCCGTCTATAGGGGACAGACAGACAGACAAGAAGTGCCTTTTATATTTCTAGATTTCTCAAACCAAATTAAAAATCTATAAATTTAAAGCGCTACCATACTTTTTGGAATTTCAACACAAGTATCACAAATAATAAATAAATGGAATCCATTACACTCCTTTCAATCATAATTGTTTTGAATTTTATTTTTATAAAATCCTTTGATTAATCATTATGTTGTCATTCAGATTGAATGATGTTTGTGTGGATATAACGTTGATGCCACGATCAATACTATTCACAGGCTAATGGAGTAACGGGGCTGAAACCCCTAGTAAGATCCCTTAATTAAAACCCCTTATACTAACAACGCTCACAAAGTATACATCAAACACAGCCATCGTGACTCTTTCCAATCAGCTGGTGCTTGGCTGTGGAACACTCTACCACCCTTGGTGAAAGTGACTGCTGACAGTACCACTTCTAATAAAATGTGCCAGAAGTATGTTACCCGTAAAAAATTATCATAGCTATCAACTTATCTAAATTGTTTCATATTCTGATATTTATCAAATTCTATAAATTGTAAATTATTAGACCTAACTTATATTGTTTTACTCTGTATGAGCCCTGTGTAAAAAAAAGCTTTTAAAGGCTTCTCATTCAAAAATGATGATGATGGTTATAGTCAGTAATTTAATTGATTTAATCAAGTGGTCAGGAAACAATTTCATTTACATTTCACAAAAATGTCTTTGTTGGGATGATTCTATCTCCTGATGGAGAAATCCTGTTTATACGAGTTTGGCATTAGTTTCTTGACAAACATCAAGACATTTGTCAATCACTGATTTGCAAGGACTGGTATTTGACTGATCTCTTGTATTGCACATTGATTTTATTTTTTCTTTCTTGCTTCTTTCAGTCATTCAATTTTGTTTTCATCATGTATTACGCTGCTGAACAGGTATAGTTACAAGATGAAAAGATCAATACTGTGATTCTGATTGGCTAGTTATCTTACCATTCTAATATACTGTTATTCAATGTGAGGTATGAATACTGTAGTGTTACTTGGCTGTGGCCAATAAAAAACCGTTTACATCGCAATGGAATCTCTTTCAAACTGATGCCAAATATTTCACTTGAGATCAAAGATGAATGTTACTCAAAACTATTTGGAATTGGATCGAAACCTATTAAATAGAAAATTGTAGTTCTTTGTAAAGAGGAAATATCACCACTAAGCATTCCTTGCACTAATTGACGACACTCATTTTAGCACTTGACTTTAGTCACTAGTTGGTCTGGCCTCATTATGTCTGTTCAGTGCTATGATTTAAGGTTAATCGGATGTCTTTTTGGCTTAAAAAAGTGCAGACATGACATTCTTCAGTCTATTGGTGGATTTCGGTCTATTTTTACTTGAATAAATTGTAGTATTTGTCTTTTTTTCATTGAAATTTAATTGAAAAACAGCTTAATCCAAGTTTTCAGTCTATTTTGAACATTTGAAATTTCATCTCTAATGGTTTTATGATAATTTTGTATGCAATGCGGAGAATTATCTATTTAGTGTCCATGGTAACCGATTGTTGTTTCATGTGAGAAGATAACATTTGTTAAATTAAAAGGTTTTTACTATTTCACTGTTGTTGAATAAAAGCTGTAATGATGGTTGCAGGATAGTAACTTGTGTATGTGAGAGGGACTCAGTTGGTTGGGTGACTTTGCAGAGAAGCAATTAACCGTATGGCAATATATATAACATTCAATTGAATAATGTGTGACAGACGAAAAGCTGTTCTATTTCATTGCAGAGTGCAATGATAATTTTGATTGGCCCAAGGCGCTACTTTTCACACAAGGTAACATGGGACACAATCTCAAGATCACTGACTGCCCTAACTCAATCAAATTGTGTTAACAACCATCATTCATTTATTTTTTATTTTTCAGCATATTTGTTTCCAAGCAGCCGTTACGTTCCTTTTAGTGGTAAGTAGCAATTTTTAAAGTACAGAAATAGACTATTTATTAAAAGTTGATCAGAAATCCCAGTTAATCATAAGCCTTTTCTGTTATGTGTATTGGCTGTAAGGTTGCAATAATAAAATTTGATGGGTAAATAAATTATTAATAAAATATATAATTTTTAATACTTTTTTAATGTGATTCAACTGGAATGTCTGCTTTCCATTTACTAGATAGTTCAGATTATTTACCTCTCGCTTTATGGCGGTCCATTTGTGAAGCACACAGCTGAGGAGATCATTGCCAGAGGAACGCTGTATCATTATCTATCTATTTGGAATCTGTTGCGATGTTGTAATATGTTAATTATCATACGTCTGCTGAGAATCATTCGCAGTATCAAGGTATCTGCCTCAACTCTCTTGCTCTGTCTTCATCTTTGCATCATTACCTACTTTTTTTGCTCGCCTTGAACTCCCCATTTTTGTAAGGGAAGTAAAGTACCATTTAGGACAATATCAAAGAGTTCATACACACCATCTTTTTGAGCCTGTCAAGGTGCACGAGGTGGATTTTTCCAATGCTATTAATATCTAGTGTATATGCAAATGAGATTCAGTGATTTGATCTATTCTCGGCTTTTTTTATTTATCTTGTGTGTTGCTATCTGATTTGTAGGCCCTTTCCATGGTGGCTGGTACGCTGTTTGATTTGATGAAAAACATGAGAGCGTTTGGTGGTGTCATAATAGTAGGTGACAAACATATTGACATACTACAGTATGATGTATGTTGCGTTTGTCAGCAACTGACAAATTTCTGCTTTGTTTTTGCAGAGTATTTTTTACGTCTTTGCCATATTTGGAATGATAATTTTCAAAGGCAAAAGCCCAACGCCCATTCAGAATGTTCCTCTCAACTCAACCAACGCGTAAGGCAGCTGTTTCATGTCAACATGTGATCAATGATACTGTACGAATGCTGTTGTATGAGTTGTTGAACATTTTTGTTTTTCTGCAGAACATTGGATTGTGGGACATACGAACAATTGGATTATTATGCAAACAATTTCGATGATTTTGCTGTGAGTAGAAAAGCAAGTTAGAATTTGCTTCTCTAAATCCCCCAAATTAGAATATTGAATGTACACAGACGGGGTATTCTCACATGCTCAATGTGCTTGCATTTCAAGGCGTCGCTGGTTGTCTTATGGGACGTCATGATTGTAAATAATTGGCACGTATTCCTTGATGCTTACAAGCGAACGACAAAGGAGAGGTATTGTAATGAAATGTGTGTACAGTCAAACCTATTACAACGGTCACCTCTGCAAAGCAGCCACCTGTCTGTAATGGTCATTTTCAAAATGTCTAAAACAGTATTTTCTATTGAATCAACCCTGTATATAAAGGTCACCTGCATATAGTGGTCAAATGCTTCTCATAGCTGGCCGCCATATACAGGTTTCACCTATGACACAGGGGAGTGTTGACCTATATACATAGGATAAATACAAAACAAATCACCATTTACAATCACAATATAAAGTGACCATTATAGACAGGTGGCTACTCTAGTGAGGGTGACACATCTCTTATTGTACCTGAATTTTACCATCTGCCGTCCCCCATCCTTTTCAATGCCAGTCTCTAATGTTTCTGCATCAGCCAAATTGTTGTGGGAACCTGGTTACTTCATTCCAGTATGAAATTTGGTCCATATTGGTGTTACAAATCTCAACGGTTTTGACACTTGCCAACTTAATTTCAGCTTCTGTCAATACCTGGTAAATAAAAAGGTTTCATTTGATTGTCATTAATTTAAATATTTTACTGGTTCTATTCCCCTCTAATGATATTTGTTTTGATAGGTACATTTTAACGCTTTCAATGTTGTCGGCTAAAATACATAGGAATGTACATTATTAGGTAGCAAGATCTCAAGGCATTCACAATTTTATTTTATTTGAAAATCTTATTGTAACGTGATCCTCTACCATCATGTTAAGTGTATTTAGAATGACTTTTGTTATTGTTTTCAGATCGTCTCAACTGTTTTTTATTCTCTGGTGGCTAATCTCTGTGATCCTTTGTATGAATCTACTCGTTGCTTTGGTTCTGGAGGTGATAAAACTTTATGTGACCCCAATCACAGGTGGTCGTTAACCAGAGGTCTTTTAGTGAGACTACAGCGTTGATTATCGTATTATTCATAGTATTGCTTTCGTGTCGATGCAGGCGTTCACTTCACAATATGACAATAACCAAAGAAGGAGGAGAAAGAAATCCAGGCGTGTTTTCGCTACTAACGAAGAGGTGAGCTTACATACCACAAAACCATGTTTGCTTTCTAGTATCTCTCTACCCCGAGTATCTCTCTTTATGACTAAGAAAGATTGTGTGGTTTTTGATCTTTAAACTGGTCTGAATCTCTAAACTGGTGTGTCCTAAGAAACTATTGTAGTAAAATATCAAAATAATTGTGCGTCGGCCGGGAATCGAACCCGGATCTATTGCTTGGAAGGCAACAATGCTAACCATTACACCACCGACGCCTTACACTGCTTCAGATTTTGACTTATTTATACGTCTTTGACTTTTTGACTCACAGACAACACCTCATTTTCGTGTACATGAAATGTTTCGTCAGGAAATGCGAGAACCCACGGAGGCTGAACTGTTGTCGGAAATCAAGTCACATCATCATTTACCAAAATTTGTCACGCTCCGAGATCCGGAATCCGGTACATAAGAGATTAATTTCAACTGAATGAGAGTATAATTTTATTGAATATATTTTGTAGAATAATTTTATGATTTAACATGTTGCCTTTCTGTAAAACGGGTCAAGATTTGTAAGTAATATTTCTCAAGAAAAAGGAAGAATTTTGTTTCAACAAAATCAGAACTGCAATTAGTTTGTTTCAAGTTTTTCTTTTTTAAAGAAGCCCTCATCTTGATTATAAAAATATATTTTCTGGTTTAATATCATAGATTTATAATATATAAAATAAGGTTGTTGATACATTAACCTCGAAGTCTCGCCCTGATGAAACAAAGTTTAATTCAAACTACATCTATCCAGCGTAGACAGAATATATTAAGTGCATTATTTTCTAACGTCAACCTTTACCAACAACACACATTTAATTTATAATTTGTTTTACCATTATATTTATACACAACAATAATCCCATATTGGTTGTCAACTAATATTATTTCATTTGATGATTCTATTTTATTATAATAATTATAATTATTCATTATTTGTGCCTGCACAATTTACCGATTGCATCATCCAGCGTCAGCCTGTGGCCCAATTTCTTGACTCCTAACTCGGCTAGATCGTCTTTGCTTAGCTCTGACAAGTGAGCGCCTCGAATATCATTTTCAACGAACGCTGATTTGTATTGGCCGAGAGAAAGGCTTTCCAACCAATCAGCAACTTGCTCACAAGACCACACCAGATAACCCACGTCAGACGTTGGAGGACTGTAAGTAAATCAATCAACTCAAGTTAAACAACTGTACGACGCATCTAAAGTATGTTATTGATTTGGCATCGATAAACTATTTCAGTATTACCAGTCGTTCTCAGTTGCCATAGTTGCGCAACAAAACTCTGAGTGAGCAACAACAGCGACTAGCAGCATAATGACCATAATTATTTATTAGTTAAACAGTGTGATGTGACATTCGTGGTTTATCAGCTGCGTCTTAACGACGTCAGATGCGAGAGGAGAGGATGTTCAAACAATTAAAACTCATGAACAAGAATAATTATGAGCGATGATTTCAACGCAAATAAACAGTTTCATTGAAATCACAAATGAAAAATAAAGAATTCGATTCACTTGCTTACCGGGGTGGCGAATATGGCGGTGGCTCGAGGCTAATATGTTGGTGAACAAGAGGCTGCAAAGAAAATGAAATCAATCAAATCGTTACGTGATGGATCATATAAGTGAAATGCAGACCAAAAAGAGAGGCATTTTAAACAAGATATGCCACTGCTGACAAATTTAAAACTATCATCACCAGTCGCTAACTCACCATGTCTTTAGATTGTTGATCCGTTTGGATGATGAGAACATCGTCTAGAAATTCCACGGGGGGAGGAGGCAGTGCATCGTTATCAACGAACATCGGTGGCGGTGCAATGACGTCTTCTACAGTTGGATTGGTGACCACCTCGCTACCCGTTGCAGAAGTCGTCGATGATAAAGACACGGCGTCACCGTCAAGACTCTTCTCCGCGTCGGCAATAACGGAGTCAAAGTAACGAGTGGCGCGATCAACATCATTTACATTCGGAGACGCATTCGGTTTAACGGGGATGGTTGATAGTAACAGCTCGTTGCCTTGATCGCCAGAAAGAGTTCTTCTTCGCAACGGTACTGATGGTTTCGGCTTGACAACCGGTGGCATTTTAACAGCGTGCACCGCTCCCTCTCCATCCGATGTTTGTCGTAGCATTCTGGCTTGCCTTGCTGCGATGGCGTTGGTAAGGGCCTTCTCGTGATCCACTCCTTCACTCTGTGATGATGTCTCCACGCCGGAATCTTTTGAGCATTGGCTATCTAAACTGGCGCTTGAGCTTGCTTCGTATAGACTAAAATAATCAGAGCCTTTGCTATCACGTCGCGTTGCCATTGTATGGGCTTCGTTCTGGTGCCGGTTTGGTGATTTGTGACTAAGCGTAGACTGCGTGCCATTTGGTGTAACTGGTGGACCTGTGGTTGCTGTGTTCTCATCGATTGACTCGTGAGTCTGTTTCGCTGCTGCTGCCCTTACCTTGCGTTTCTCGATCGCTTCACGTAGCAAAGAATCCAGACTGTTCGTCGCAGGGGCTGCACCTTCTGAAACAGACCGATCGTATTTGGTTATTGTTTCGTCCTGCTGTAATGCTATTCTCGTCTCTGTAAGTGATGACTTTCGTTCTTCCACTCTTTGGCTTTCAACGTAAGTGTTGCTATCAACAAACATGCTGACCGGCCTCGCCTTCTGCTGTCTCCTCTGCGTCTGCTCGCTTGCAGTGCTGCGTTCATCTTGACGTCGCAGATTCTCTAGAGTGTATTGGTAATTAGGGGGTCGACGCATTGGTGCCGTGTGCTGCTGCTGTTGGTCTTTTGATGCTGCGTGTTTGTGACTGCGTGGTAATGTCATAGATGCATGACCTATATTGGTTGTTTTCATTGCTTCCTGCGAGTTGCGTCTTTGAGCTGGTGGGTGATCTCCACTTGATGGACCACGCAGTTTGAACGCAGATTCGGCCCACATACTTCGAACCGTAGTTGGGGTTCTATCGTTGTTGCTGTACATAATCATCGTATCGACACTGCTGTTTGGTGCAACGCCCACATCGGTTGTTAATAGTGAAGTGCAACTACCAGAGAACGCAGGTCTAGCCCCAAGTGTTCCATAATGACCCCTTGGTGGGGGTTTAGGAGGCTGCTTCTTCCCTTTCTTCTTACCAGCAACGCTGTTGGCCAGTCCTTTCAAGTTTTTACTGAACGACGAAGATCTCATAGGTTGAACGTCCGATAGTGATGATAGCGAGACTGTGTCCCAGTCTGAGGCAGGCGGCTCTACTGTGACGACCTTCAACGTGACACCGTTCTTGCTGTTCTTGTTGATGAGTGAAACTGCGTACGTGTGAGTTGCATTGATGACGTTATCTCCGTTGATCTCTAATATGAAATCACCTGGTCTGATGCCTGCTTTGTCTGCCAGGCCTCCTTTGTCAATCTCACCAATGTATTGCAGTGCTGGGTATTGTGGGGTTGGCGTGAAGGCGATACGGGGTACGTGAGAATTAGCCCCTCTCAATTGAAACCCAAACCCTTTATCGCATCTCTTTAACGTGATCACCCTTGCTGACGGATTGTCTGTTGAGTGGTGAGCAAACATGGCGTCTGTCGACGTCACCTTACGACCAAACCACGTCTTTGGCCTCTGCTTCTTGAATTTCTTCACTTCTTGTACGCATTGGCTTGGGAACCATCCAGTTCTGCCGTGAATTCTGCCTTCCCAAAAGCCTTGTTGCCTCATGTTAATTACTTCAATAATGTCACCTCTCTGCAATTCCAATTCACCAGGCCCCGTGGCTGCATAATCACTGACCACCAAGTACCTTCGGAATGGGCTCTCAGGTCTCTCTTTGATGCGGCTAGAGATCGAACCATTGCGAGATATCTTCATGGGGGGCAATTCTCTTTTCGCGCCCAGGCCATCGTTTACTGATCGTTGTTGGTTCTTTTTGACGGGTGAATTTCCTTCGTCATCTGATTCGCCAGATTCAGACATCGCTGAATCGTAGTTGTTGTGATCGCTTGGAAACGAGGTCTGACGGTCATCGAGAGGGGCCCGCAGTTGCGATGGATGTAATTTAGACATGTTACACTCAGAGTAGCAACGAGGCAGCGGGTGTTCGCTTGCGGTACGTGATGATAAATTGGCCACGGTTCCTCTCCGCTCTTTGTAAAGCACCGGCTCTAAGCTGCTGTCAACGCTACCATCGGTTTGCTGAATTAAATTAGCAGCGTCTTTATTACCAGCGATGATGGCTACCTCGTAGCATGTTTGGTTGGCATAGTTACCAAGAGTCTTGTCTGCACCGTGACCCAATAAGATGCGTATTGTAGTGAGTTGATTCCAGATAGCAGCAATGTGTAAGGGCGTGTTGCCAGAGAGAGTGCGAGCGTTGAGGTCTGCGCCGTAGCTGATTAATTGGCGCAAATGAGTGACGTAACCACTGCGGCAGGCGTGATGAATCTCATGGAACCCGTGATGGTCGGCGATCTCGAGTTGCGTGTGTTCTTTAAGAAGTAATTCACAGCACTTTGGATTTGCAGCGGATGATACCCCTTGGTACAGTGGAGTTAAACCCTGTGAATAAGATGGGATAACAAATTAAAATACAACGATAACAGTACCACAATGATACAACTGCAAACAGGATGTAAAACGCAGACATTAGAGATTACGCTAACAGATACTTGCGAAGTGAGAGTGTTTGTGAATGACTTTTGTTGTCGCCATTAAACGCTGATTCAAGTCGCAATCGAATATGACATACCGTGTTTTGCGATTGACTTGTTACGAATTGACAAGAGGGTTTGACCTTAGCCCTCCATTGCCTCGCATTTCGTGGTGTATTGATGAGCATAGTGTGTAGTGTCACGTATATATTAATTTTAATAGCAAATGGAGTAAGTGATGATAACGCTGTTGGCGGTGGTCTAGTAGGGCTGTGTTGATTCATCTATCTCAACGCGAAATCAATAGACTTTTTTTTAAAGAAACACAGATGGAGCATTGTCTTTCTGTACAACACGTTGGATATCTTTACTGCGAGATCATTGTCAACTCTGTGACGTGAACTAGTCAGCCGTATCAAATTATTTGACCATCATTTTTACATTTATTGTCCTACAGATTAAAAAGTATCACCTTACATTACCCTGTACAACCAAGTAGAAGAATGCTTACACTTTATCACGAGTCTCGCCTGGGACCAACCTAGCCTTGACATCATAGATCAATCATCAATTTGAGTTGATGATTTCTTTGAAACCGCGACACCCCATCTCGGTGGAAAAGACGCGCGTAGTGGCAATGAAATCCCAGTTTGCGTAAATAACCTATGAATTGTACCTGGAAGCCTTTTCACAACAGAGACAGTGGTTGATCGATAAACTACCCCCTAATAAATGAATTTAGTGGCTGCGAGAAGAGGGTGCTAAAAATGAGTTTGCAGTTGATTAGGTGTCCCTGTTAGATTTAGATTAGGATTTTCAACTCGACATCTGTTCTGTGCACACGGGGTTCAAAACTCAACACATCACAGCCTCTAAAATATATTGCAAGTAGAAAGAAAGCAACACGCAGGCAAGTCTTTTAGTTTCAATCCAAGGTTAAAACACAACAGAGAATTGAAAGCCTCTATCCCACAACATCGCAAGGGCATACCTCGAAAGAATCATCGACGATCGCACAGCAGGATTTAAACCAAACCAACGCAACCCACATAATACGCTTATTTACCCGGCTTTTTAACGACAGTCTTTCTGAACAACAAAATCATTTCAATTTACGTAGAAAAGGTCTGCGCGTGGGTTAAGAGACAAAAACCGTAGCAGAATGCAGTAATAGAGCGTATCAACAACAACACCGCGGTTAAAAAAAGGCGATGGAAATATTATAAGTAAAAGAAAACTAACCTTTGCGTCTTTGAGGTTCGGTGATGCACCCAGATCAAGTAGACACTTTAAAATGAAAAAAAAAC
This sequence comes from Haliclystus inabai, assembly GCA_025505365.1. Classification (NCBI taxonomy): domain Eukaryota; kingdom Metazoa; phylum Cnidaria; class Staurozoa; order Stauromedusae; family Haliclystidae; genus Haliclystus; species Haliclystus inabai. The sequence goes on along the minus strand of JANVCG010014171.1, from coordinate 1,405 downwards.
AACAAAGATAAAGTAATACACACGTTAAGAGAGACAGCGAACACCGAGAGCGAAGAAATGAAGAGCGAGAGAGTTTTTGTCGCATGTGGCCTTCAAAGCGAATGACTCATTTAAATATGAATTATTTACAAGATGGGCAGAAGAGTGAATCTATTTGAACGCAGTAATACTCACATTTTAACAGCTTATCAATAGCCTTGAGAAACAGCATCCGAAATTAATCAAAAACGTCAAAATATAGTTGAAAAGGCTCTGATACGAAAAGTTAAAAACAAGATCTGCTTTGTGTGTGTTTCAACAATGCGAAGAATAACGAAAGGGCCGACGATAAAACGCACAGAACGACGTGCGACAATATTCAAATGTACATCTTTTGTCAAACAGCAACAAAGGACAGAGCGCAGAAAGTAGAAGATGGTTTTTGAAATAACAAAAAGTATAATGCGATCAAACTGGCTGAGTCGATTTGTACGGTTCCGCCCCTCGCGAGGTGGAGAAAGTGGAAATGTTGGATGAGACTTTGACGATTTCAGTCAAGATGTAAAATGTTAATAAGGGTTGAATTTAATCACAGCTCACAAGCCGTGTCTTGATCTGTACTTGTAGTGAGATAGCAATCTTTAAGTTTTATAACCCAATAAATGCTAGCAGAGCTTGACACGTACGTACAAATTGAGGTCTACATTTGTTTCAGATAGTGTAGGCCCAGAAGTGAAATTATAAACACATTTAAAACAACTCGATTGCAATCACAATGTTTTAATTAGACATCCTCGTTAATAGTTTGAAAGAAAACAATTGTATCCGTGTCATTGAAAACATTGAACGACCCATTCTCTTTTCGTCCCCCTACAACCAACTTCAATTTTATTACTATCAATCTACTCGTTTAACATAGGCTACGCCGTACTTCGAGGTAATTATTAGTATTATTTTCAGATGAGCTTTACGTTTACAATTCAGACGGCGGCGATCATCGGTTGCTGTGGTAACATGGTCAACCGCATAAGTCATGCATGGAAATGAGACGATTAAAAGCGAGCGAGGCACATACCTGTAGCGCTTTATCGTTGCCTAGCAATGTAGCTCTGTGCAAAGCGGTGTCACCATTTAAGCATCGGAAATCAACGAATCCGCCAAATGCGACGACGGTTTTCAAAAGTTCATTGTTGTAACTGTGAATCACGAGGAGAGAAAGTGGTGTTTCTGCAAGGAGGGAAAGACAATAACTGAATCAAGAGATTGCAAATTGCAAAAATTAAGATTTGTAGTCGTCTGTAGAGTATGTAGACCAGATCTGTTTACCGGATCTGCCGACAAAAAGAGATCTTTTCCAGACTTTGTCATAAAATTAGTAATGGAACTAGCATAATTACATTAAAAAGTGGATACATTGACCCATTTT
>JANVCG010013949.1:0-12781 GCA_025505365.1 Haliclystus inabai | reverse complement strand
TTGTTGTTTGGCAACTTTACTCCTTTTCTCCACAGCATCCCTGTCTCATACCTTCCATCCACTAGTTTGGTAGTTTCCTTTAAAATATCAGATCAAATTTTATCTTCTAATGATTGTTTTTTTTATGTAGTATCCCGTTGCTTTTTACAGCCAAATTTGCTCTACTAATTCATGTAGTTTTTGATTTTCATTAAATGAATTGATGGTGTGGTTGACTAGACCCTCGTAACTGGATTGTCCTGGGCAGCCTATCAAGCACCAGCCGAACATCATTTTCACTGCTATGGGCGGCTGTTGCCTCCCGGTTTTCACTTCAGTGTGACCTAATGCTTGGGGTACATCTGTTCCAATTATAATTCCAACTTTGCTGACATTGCGTGCTTCGGCAAACTTCACACCCTGCAAGTATGGAAACTTTGAAAGATCTAGGAACCCCGGAAGCATTGACATGGGAACGTTTAGTTTGTCTTTTACCCAGACCTTTGGTAGTTCAATGTTAGCATTTGTCTCGCTTTCCACTGACTTTGCTGACAGAGATACAGTGAAGGCGTCTACCTTTTCGTTTTGTTGAGCGACCGTAGAGGACTTCAAGGTTTCTTTGTCACCGCTCATGTGCAACTGTTTACCAATAGCACTGTCACAGAGAGTTATTGAGGAACCGGTGTCTAACAAAAAGTTGGTTTCTATGCTTCGGCCATTTGGCGCTTCTAATTTAATGGGGCCAATTTGCACTATAGCACGCTTCCTCACGTTTGTGGCTCCGACAATCGCAGCAGTTATCTTGCTGTTGTCACTAGAGTTGTCTTCCTTGGTCACTGCAGCAGACACGTTGCTTGGCAACGGTGGACGATGAAGCAAAGTGTGATGTGACTTTTTGCATGTAAAACAGCGGTTTTGGCTTTTGCATTGTCTGGCAGTGTGATTGATTCCCAGACAGTTGTAGCACAAATTATTTTCTTTGACAAATTTTTCGCATTCTTGTTGATTTTTCTCTATAAATTTTTGATATCTGTTTAGTCTATGGTCTTCTTTGCATATAATACATTCCTTGAAATTGCTTGTTGTTTCTAGCTGAACTGTTTGTGTTGAATAGATTGGGTTATTTTTGCGTCAATTTTCGTTCACTATGCCGAACACCGGATCATTCATTGCTTCGGATTGTTTTGCTACAAAGTCCCCTATGTCGGATAGTAAGGGATTACGACCAGATTTACGTAGCTTAACAGCTATTACTGACCACTTGTCTCTCATAAAATTTGGCATTCGACTGACAACCTTTTTAAGTGTAATCTTCGAATTCATGTCAGCTTCGTAACCGAGTTGATTTAAAATGTCAATACAATCTTCAATGATGTCAGAAAACCGCTGAATTCCTTTTGTGTCATTTCTATCAATTTGCCTGCCCACGATTACACTTTTGATTGATGCAGCGGCAACTTCAAATGCATTACCAAAGCGTTCTTTTAGCTTTTTCAGCGCCCTCTCAAACCCACCATCTATACTTAGGCAGTTTTTGATAGCGTTTTCTGCTTCCCCAGTACAGCAGTTTTGTAAATGCCATCATTTTTTGTGTTCTGATAAACCTTTGTTTTTCATCATTTGTTCAAACGTTTTTATGAACCGAGGATATTCAACCGGATTACCTGAAAATTCAGTAGGCTTTACTTGAGGAAGGCTTAGTTTGGTAACTAAGGATGTGATGTTAACTTCAGTTGTTTTTGATACGTAATTACCTTCCGTTTTAATTTTAGCTTTGCTATCGCGTAGTGCCTCGACCCATTTTTTTTACTTGAGATTTTATATCCTCATTAGCTTAGTTATCGTAATTCAGATAGAAAGGTTCATCATCTTCGAAATCGTCACAGTATTTTAATTCTAGTTCGGCCTGTTTCATCTACAAATCAGCAGCATCCATTTTAGTAGCTAATGTTGCTTCTTGTTCAGCTAATATCAGCTTGTTTTCTCGTTTAAATTTTGCTAACTCGAATGCTTGTTTAGCCTGTTGTATTCTTAATCCATGGCAGTTACTGGAGGAGTGGCTACTAACAGACCGGTCACGCAACAATTCTCGTTGCTGATTGTTCCCTCTCTTGGTAATATTCCCGATAATTGTTCTGCTGGTCTTACTGACTGAGTAGACCGTCGTCTAACATCTCTCGGTGTACCTCAGATTGGCAAGGATCTCGCCCAATCCATACTTGAAATGATTAATACGTTCAAAACTTTATGTAGCTGCCAGTTCTAGTAATTTTTCATTGAGTTGGCGTGGAAAATGACAGCAACATGAGAATGATAGATCGACACAAGAAAGAGACACAATTTGTTACGAATAACATGTAAATTTGATTTGATATCAATTCGGTAACGTTATCATTTTAAACCAAAACAAGATAGATATTAAGATTGGATTCAATACTAAGCATTGAACAGATAGATAGATATAGATAAACAAGATTATAATAATTAATTAAAATTCATACCATGTGTCCAATGGTTTGTTCTTATTCTTCACAGATGTTTCACCAACTGATTAAAATATATCACGTATTGCTATTTAATATTGTTAGCGCATGCGCAACGAAGTGTTGGGATTTAACCTATATCTAGCGAAATTGGCCCTTACAAACATCATCAAAACAAATCGAATATATATCAATTGGTCATTTTGAAATGCTACTCAATACATTTATAAACCATTTATCAACCTAAAGTTGTGCAGTGATGTACCTATGAACATCAGCTTTAAATCTTTGAATGCTCTCTTTCGTATCTTGCGTGCTAGTTTTGCAAAATAAAAACATGTTCAAAAAAGTATTTTTATTCTCAAATTTTTGTTACTTAGGGAAAAAGGAGAGAATAAAAGGAATTGTGCCAAGTAAACATTTAATGATGTTGAAGAGAATTTCAAGCTCTATTAGATAAAGCAGTAATATTATTTTGATGTATACACTCAAAAATTTAGAATACTTACTCAACACCCCAATAGAACTATCAAAATGTGGCTTGTTTCTGTCCTAAACAAATGTATAGATTTGAAGCTAACATTGATATATAGATTCACAATCATCAAAAAGATACTTTAATAATCATTCCACATATCAATGATCTCTCTGATTTGGTGTTGATCTTGCTTACTTTAGGTTGATGTTCTATTGCAAAAATATCGGAGCACTGTGTTTGATTGCAATGTTTCAGCTGACACAAGATACATCTGTTGTGCGTTTCAACATTGCCAAGAACACGGTAGAATGGCTGATTATCCTGACCTTGGTAAGACCAATCAATTGCTCATTAGGAGATGAGTTGCTTCAACAAGGATGCAAGCTGTGATTGAAATTCATTATTTCATAAATAGAATTTTCTTCTTTTGTTTATCAATGTTTTTTGAGTCCTACATTGAAGGAACGACGCAATCAATGACAATCAATAAATGTTGTCAAACTCTCTTGCATGAAAATATTTTTTTACTAACCCAACTCCAAATTTGCAACATCAAAACTCCTTGTTTGAGCTGATTTTTGGTTAGCGAGTTGTGCTATGCAAAAGTGCAACAGAAACATGAATAGATAAAAAAAAATAGTCCCATCCAAATATGTTAGTAGATCATTTAAAGAAGTAGGGAGTTATTGAGATCCTGGTGGTAAATCAGTAGTGGTCTTGTTAGAAGAAAGCCTTTGGTGTTGCCTTTTGGTAACTATAGAAACAGAGATTCTGCTACAGTGAGCACACCTATAGCCTGCGTGCAGACATACTTTTCCTTTGTATAATCTGTCTGTGCATTGGCCAGCATAATCGTGTTCTAATTGCTTGTACAGTATTGGTACCGAATGCCTAATTGGTACTGAAAGTGTGGTTTCCGGTGGTTAATCCAATTAACATTGTTTTGGCAAATGTAAACTAGCTGTGCTTCTTTGTTTTCATATGCTATAAGTCAATCACAAGGCACTACCAAAACTGATTGTGCAAAGGAACAATCAGAACATGATTTTGCTGGCCGATGCGCAAACAGACTATACAAAGATAATTCTGCCAGTGTGCAAGCTGGCACACCTGCAAGTGAGGTGATGTCATTGTTCCGATGGATGTCTTACGTCCGTCTTTTACTTGAGGCTGGTATGCACAAAAAATTTCTGTTTTGAAATTGTATGCAATAATTAATGGCGTGTCATTTGTTTTGTCTTTATTTGAATACCTTATTGCTGAGACGAGAATAGCCATTTGTTTGAGTTTTGGGATGTTCAGAGAATGTGTAATAGAGACAAAATAATGTGAAGCGGCAAAAGTATAGCCCACAACAATGGATTATTGAATATGACTCTGAGAGGTGTGGTTTGTCTTATAACCTATCAGCAGTCATTGTTTTGGCTCATTTATCTCAAAACTTGAGCCTGATATTACAAAATCACAAATACTTTCATCCATCTTTCTTTCTTCAATTTCATATGCACTGCATCTCAAAGCAACTCAGACTCCAATTAACAAATAAAAAACAAAGCAAGTGCACCTTGCTCTAGAACCTTGATAGTGATTCTATCGCATAAACACGATGTAAACACTTGTCAAAAGTTTTTGTTAATCAATTGAATTGAACTGCGAACTGATTAACTGTCTTTGAGTGTCTTTCTCGGAGATTTATTCAGAAATTGTCAATATAGAAATTTTTCTTCTTCAAATAATGATTATTTTATAAAGTAATTATAAAACTGGAATCTGATGTTGCATACGCTTATGTTAACACTGAAAATTCTATCAGAAGGCTGGAGTGACTCGCCTGTGAGTCGTGATTTCTGATGCCTTCCTCTTGTCTCTTTACGCATCTTTTGTGTATGCATAAGCGTATGCAACACCGCTTTTTGTTTTATAATTGCTTATTGAAAAATTCTCCTTTTCCTTCTCTGATTCTCCAATGCATCTGATTCTAAATGTCATAGTGACGTTTTCGACTGCGGTTTTCACGTTGATAGAAACAGCCTCTGCAAGCAATTTCTGCTGTAAATGCCCTCTTTCGGTTTCTTTTCCATTACTCAAGTCAGTGATACTATTTTCAATCTTTTCCAATCTTTATTATCAATCCTCATCATCATAACCAAACCCTATCCTAAGCACTACCACATGGGACTCACAATCTTTTATGAACTCCAATCTGAAGTTGAAATCCAACTTCTTCTAATTTTTTTGTTTCAGATAGAAAACAGCAAAGTTGGATCTTGAACACCACCAAGAATGTTAGCCTTCTTGAGCGTCACGTTGGCGACCAGATTGCCTTAATTGTTAATGAATGCATGGCAGAATCAGACATGTTTGTTAGTGAAATTCCAGATGAGCTACACGCAGTTGATGCTGATGATAAGGTTCAATATCATTCATCAATTTTTTTGTATCTCACTAAAATAAATTTTGATATATTTTGACTGCAAACTGATGATCATAAATACATAACTCTTGATGACGTAATATATCGAGACAAGTCAATGAAAGGTTCTCTTCTCTGCTGATAAAGGTACCGAACCATCTGAATAAGTCATTGTGTTTGCTTGTGCTCACCCACAGGTTCTAGTTGTGTTCAATGTTAAAGATATTCAATCTCAATTTGGATCGTGGATTACTCCATTCATCAAAGCAGCTCACAATGCTAAAGGTGAGGATGGCTGTGGTCTTTATAGATGCTCTTTTTCGATATTTGCTCCAAATCAAACGTCTCAACATGTGATTGACTATGTTCATCTGCAGGTCAATACATTCATGGCTTCCACGATATCAGTAAACACAAATGTTTTGAAACTTTAACCCGTTGAAGCCTGGATACGGATTATTCCGTATCCCAATTCACATAGCTTCATTCCCGGATACGAACTATTCCGCATCCCAGTTAACCAATCAAAACCGTGTGATTAAGCATTTGCTGTCAGTCAACTGTTGTTCCAAACTGATTGTTATTGTTCTTTAGACAATGCTTTTGACAAGCATGGTTTATATTTTCTTTTTCATCCAGTTTTGGACTCAGAATTTGCATTTTGTTTTGGATCAGCTGATCGGCAAATTCCAAAATGGTGGCAGTGAAGAAAGTTTATTTTCAGGATGAAATAAATTACATTTTAGATAATGTTTTTGGACATTTAGCAGTTAAAATAGTTTCCAAATCATTAAATGGATTTGCCTTCAATATGATTAGCAGAAAATGTGGTTATTTATGATTATTTTGAATCAGAAAACTCTTCTTACCACAAAAACCATAGGGGGGAATAGCAGTGTTATTTAGCAAAGGTTTATCACTCATGATCTAGTGGATTATTGTTATAATGGCAGTGTATACTTCAAGATTTTATAAATATAACATAACTTCAACAATAATAATGCCATTTGATATATGTTTGTGCTCTGCATTTGCTTTATTACAAAATTAATAATCTCTTCAAAAACATGGTAAATAAATTACTCAAGCTGAAGGCAATTTTATCCTAATATCATAAAAAATATTCAAGATAATTGCTTTCAACATTTTTTTCTATCATTAATCAAATGATTTAACTGAAAATAATATCAGTTGAACCAAGAAAAGTTAGTTGGAAGTCAATTTAGATCGGAACATGGAATTTAGATGACGTAATATCTATTTTTAGACTTCCTGTTCATTTGATAATTAAAATAAGTTTCATCATCTTTATGAAACCGCACTCATCATTTATCAAAAAGAATTTTGTTAATTGACCAACTAATACTGATTCTATTAGCATTTTACCAAATTTGAAGAATTTTGCTTAAAAAACACAGTCCACCACAATAGCACTGCGAAAAAAAATGCGGAATCCAACGGGTTAAAGTATTTTAAAAATAAGAACTTCTAATCATTTATGCCAGCTTTCTACCTCAAATAGTCCAGATTTCCTACAATTCTCATTGTGAGTTGATTTTGAAAACTTGCTTCTACTTTCCGGATTAATTGAGAAAACTATTCGTGAATAGTCTACAGATTGATTTTCATTTCAATTATCCAAATATTTTGACAAAGGATACCAAGTACCGTATTGGATTCTCGTCAAAACTGCATCATCGGCACATAGTACAGTTAAGCAGTACAGTATTGTGAATCATGTACATAACAGCTAGCTATCAGAGAGGCAGATATGCTGATCACTATATGCAGTCCAATAGAAAAACTATTTTGGACAGTGCAAGAGGTGAATAATATAGCATGTTTGACTGTGGACAAGAATCATTATTTGAAACCTCCTTGAGACTAGGTTGTTGCATGCAGCCCATCAAGGATACGATAGAAAGAGAAAGACAAACTGTTTTCTGGTCTCAGATTTTCAATATTATCTCATCAAGTGTTGAACATTGGCCACCCTGTCGGCTTAACCAATCAAGTCAGGCTAAATGATTGTCATAAACTTATCAAGCTACTTCAGGAAAAAATTTCACTGCATGGGTCTTTATGTAACCTATAGTTTTCTTTTGTTAATCTGAATGTTAAGCTTGTAGAGCTTGTACAGCATCATTGCACACGCCTAATTTTTAAAGAGCGAATATTTGTGGCAGCTGTCATAATGATCATTTTGAATATTCAAGACTTTCCTCACTGCAATTGCATTGAAGACGTTGCAATTTTTTCCATTGCCCAATTAACCAAACAAGCAAACTAGCTAACAAGCAAGAAAACAGAACAAGTACACTATCAAAATTATAGCCTGAATGTCAAATTCATCAATTGTAACCTACAGTTTCCTGCTAGCATGACTAGGATTATGAGAGTGTAGTGTGACTAGCATATGTGCAGGACAGAACCAACTGGTCATCAGCTAAGCTCCTGATGCATTGTATCATTTTCTTTACCATCTTCAGATGCCAGCCGTCAAGTTAAATGTTTTACCTTTGAATTTGCTAGTAGAAGAGAGCTCTTTGCATGTATTGCCAGATTGAATGACGTACCGCAATCAGGTAGACATTGTTAAGGAATCCAAAATGACCAGCAGCCATCATGTTATTTTTCTTGTGAACACGACTGAAGTGATGACGCTCTATTCCGGAAGTAGCATTGTTAACAGTGATAGAAACAAAGGGATCAACATTACTTCATGAAATCAAGTTTAAAATCTGGTGCCAGATAGCAAACATTTTTCCAACAAGTCTGCTGGTCATTTTAGACTCTTTAAGCACTTGCTTGTTTATGCATTATTTGGTTTGCTAAGGTCAATTATGAAATACCAATGATTGTGCTGAAATATCAAATTAATTTGCATGGTAAAAGATACTTGACTTTCTACAGATTACTTCTGCAACAGCTTTTATAATGTACAAATCACCTCTCAAAAATACAGGTAGATTGTTGTATTATAGAAATAAGCCAGTTGAGTTGAGACCATAAGAGGCCATAACAGCCACCCTTCAGGCTACTGCCAGTTATATTTCACAAAACTGAGTCAGCTGATTTTTTTGCTTTTTTGCTTTCTTTTTTCTTGATGCAGATTTCTTTCTGTATTACTTCAGTTTGCAAATTAATTACTTCTGTTTTCTTTGTTAATTAATTCATTGTTTTACTTTTTTGGATGTGACAATTTCAGTTGTAAATGTTATCAAAACCAGAGTATAATTTAACTGAATAGATCAGTCTACTCACTTACAACCACTTGCGCTTAGCACTGTTGTATAGAGATAGGTGTCGTACACAGAATGATAATTAAATCAAGTCTATTTGGCTAGCAATGCACAAGAAGTGTATTAGTGACAAGTATGATGATTTTGTTGTATTTCCTAGCAAATGTGATGATTGTCCTCAGCTGTCATTCAAGTTCTCAAGGACAGGTAACTATGGTTTGTGTAGTTTAACTGCGCAATCGCATTCAAGCATTACACTGATTAATTACGAGCATTCTAATCCATCTGTTTCTTTCTCAAGCATGTTTCTTTCTTTCATGACACATGATCTATCTCATGGTGTTGTTTATATTTAATGTAGACCTATATTTTAGGTAGTATTTTCTGTTTAAAGCCGTTGCTAAGGCTGTTGCGAGAATGAAATATACAACAACAACTGGAGAGAAATTTGAGGAACCACACGAAAACAAATCAAACAAGAGAATCAAAAACATCAAAATATTAAGTTTTAAAATCAAAGAAAGATTTTTAAGTGGGAAAATCCCCATGTTGACATGTAATTCAACACTTTTCAAGTAAAGAAATTTGAGTAGCCCTTGCATAAGACGAATAAACCACGTTGTTTTTCAATCATTTTCGCTGCGTAAAAAGGAAGAAAGGTCAGTGCTTGAAACAAACTTCATAACTTCATTTTGAATTTCAAGGTTTTGCTAGCTTTATTGAAAAATCATGTCATGGTTTTTAAATCACATAATCACTTCTATTCATTGGTTTTCAGATAAATAAATACAATTGGTGTTAGTTTGTAAAATAAATAACAAATTAAAATTCAAAAATCAGCGCGTGCAATTGAGAAACCTTTCCAGAACAGTTATGTTTTGACTTTGAAACGTTTGGAAAGTCAAATAAAAAGCTATTAGATTGCAAACTTATTCATATTTGATTTATTATGAATCTTAGAATATATTTACAAAGTTTTGAAAAGTTTTAGTTCTGTGATATAGTGTTGCTAAGGTGTTTTGTAGCATTTAGAATTGTGAAACTTTGAGGTTCATTTTCTCGATTTGACTTCTTTTGATTTCAGCTCCGCACAAAAATAGATTTTTGTTGATAAATCAAGTTATTCTTGTCGGATTGAAAAATCGTTTAAAGATTTGAATAGTCCATAAAATTCTGCATTAGAAACAGTAATAAGCTCAATTTCAAAAATTTGTCACGATTGTTGATTCTGACACGGAGGGTCACATATACCATGTTATTATTTAGGTGTTCTCTTGTACTCCAATGTCAGTGAAAAAAAAACTTGGTTTTGAAGAGTTTTGTTCTCTCCATGACTTTGTTTGTGCATGTCATGAAATATTGCAAGATGCTTGTGCTGTGGTTCACATATCGTCATGTTTCACCATGAAAATGGACGCATCTCACAGAGTAAGTACAATCCATACATAAAATAGTTGATGCTTGATCCTAGAAAACTAACTTGGGTATATACCATCATGATTCTGCAGTAATTGTTGCTGTTCTACTTGTAACTAGTGGTTACGCTAACCAGCTCTGAGGTTTAGATGGTGACCCTGATTATGGAGACCCTAGAGGCTCAATGCCATATGTATGTGTGTAGAATAATTGTGTGGGTCAGAATAAGTTTACTAAAAACTAAGTAGGGGTATGACGATGTTTCCAATTAGCAAACATTTTCACAACAAAAGACCCTGAACTTCTCGTTTGTGCATGCAAATGCTATATCTGTCCTTTACTTGAATCCTGTACTCCTGTATGGAGTCTTTTGCTCAAGAAAGACATCAGAAGAATTGAAAACATCCAACGTCTTTTTACCGGCACAGTGTACTACCGATCATCCATGCCATTCTCTTTTTATGAAAAAAGACTCCAATTGCTTAAACTTTCTTCCCCTGAATACAGACGCATATTTTCGATTTGTTCATGGTTTTCAAATTTTTAATCATCTTATTGATGTATCGCTTACGTCTATGTTTCTCTCTTGATAAAATCATTTGCTACTTTCAAAAGTCAACTTTCCAATTTTAACTTAACTAAATATTGTAAAATATATTTTTTTAATTCTCCTACGGCCTTTATGTAAGTGCTGCCTTTCTGGCATGCCAATACTTGCCATTTTCATTTAAAACTAGATTTATATCAACCAACTGTAACTTCTGTATAAACAAATAGTTAACACTTGCTGTAAAGTATGGTCTCATAGCACCACAAGAGGCACGTAAGGAGAAAACGAGAAGGCATTAGGAAATCACGAGCCGCCTCGGCAAGTGATTTTCGCCTTCGAGTTTTCTCCTGAAGTGACTCGAGTGGTGCTATGAGACCATAGTTCACGGAACAAGTGTTAAGTATTTGGTTTAGAACACAGATAACATAAAGTAATCTTTGGATAGATAATTATATTGACGACTCTTTTTGTTTGTACGCATATTGTCATTGCACAAAGACAAGGCCGTAGCTTTGGTTAGTAAGGATGTTTGCATTATAATGTAGCATGACATGGTTATTAATTAAAGCAAATCAGCCTAGCTTTGTTGTCTGCCTACAATCTAGTTTTAAAGGAAAACAAATAGGTGAATTCTAATTTAACAAAACTTCACAGAGCTAGTGTAAACTTTGCAAGAGCAGTTTGGCACAGAGTTACAGGATGGTTACAGTATGGCTCTTGTAGAGTAAACATTGATTGATTGAGAAAACTTCTTACAATATATGATGATGGATAAAAGTTTTAATCTGATTCGTAAATACTTGATTTATTTTTGTATCACATAAACCACACCTGTCACCACCAGACCAAGCACCAGTCACACTGCTAAGTCAGTGGAGTTCCTAGTATACTTACCTTTCTCAGAGGAGGGAGGGCGGGGAAATCAATAACTTCCAGAGCACAAGCAGCTCATTAAGGCAAAAACCACAAACCAGTTGTGCAACTTCGCATGTCAATCAATCAATAAGCACTGATGGAAGTAACCTTGCACGAGACTTCTCACAATAATTTAGAACCGACACATTGATTACAAAATAACGAATAATTACCAAGTAATTGGTTACTCACAAGGTTTAACAAAATGTAACATAAAATTGACGATCAACTCAGAGGCAGCTAGCGTACTCAACAACTTGGCAAGACTGACTACCACACCCTGATAACTAGGGCATGCGCAACTCCAAAAAATTGACAAATAATCACACTTACCATATCAAACTGCATCACGTGACCATAAGCATCTTAGCATCTCAAATTCACCGCACTGCTGCTGCTGACCGGCTGTGTAACTAACCGATTGATCTACACAGTAGAGCCTTGAAAGTCTATCAACTGCCGTTTCGTCATAAGTTTAACTTCACTTAAAATGGTTCATTTTAACTACAATTTAAACTCAACGCCTATATTGAATGTGTTCTGGCGTTGGTGCTTGGCTGGTGGATGTCCATAGAAATCATCACCAATAAAATCACATAAACTACACCTGTCACCACCAAAGAAGTCTCCAAGGCGGATGGAAGGGGCCAAACTGTCGTTCAGGTACGCTTTGCATTGTTGCTCCAAGGCTGTTACATCAATGACATTAGTGTTTGGTAAGGTACCAATGTTGGGTGACGAAATTCCTGCCAATTGAAATGAGACAAGGCATCAGCAAAGTTGAACTTTGCCGCTGCCATGAGAAGGCTCCTTATCAGACGCATGATGTCTGAGTTTTTTGATGTTCTTTGGTTGACAATGGCCACTACTGCTTCATTGTTGCACTCAAAGAGAATGTGCTGGCGCGACCATTGGGATCCCCAAATGTGGGCTGCTACTACAATTGGGAATAGCTCCTTGTAGGCAATTGATAATGATTGCTGAGTGTGGTACCAAGTGCCATTGAACCAGTAGTCGTTCCAGAAGGCACAGTAGCCAAGCAACCCTGAAGCGTCTGTTTGGATCACCGTGTCTGCCATAGGTGTCAATCCGGGATACAGCCAGAAAGCTACTCCATTCCAGTCACCCAGAAATTCTTGCCACCAGAAGTCCAAGTGGAACTCGTATGTGATGCGTGGGTTTTGAAAAGCAACATAGCAGATTGAGCATTCGTCGGATGAAAGTACGTCCTGGCCACACAACCTTGGCGGCATGGTGGAGATGACCGATTAATGACTCTAGATCTTTCCTATTGCAGCCCTTCCT
>JANVCG010013838.1:0-12797 GCA_025505365.1 Haliclystus inabai | reverse complement strand
CATGTCAATGCAATATTAATACTGTATATAAAATTTACATTATTGAGCATTCCAATTGAGATACCGATAACAGGCTAGCGTAATGTCATCCACATCTGCTCAATGGCTTGACCAGAGCACTTGCGTAAGTTTCTTTTCCATGGATTGATTCAGTCTCATTCGTTTTCAACAGCTGGGTTTACTATAATGAAACAAATCAAAGAGGATATCTTAGAAGTCATGAGCTATCATTCTATTGGTATATTTTTTGTTTTTCTTCAAAGAGTCTTTAGCATGATTGGAATACTTTGAGTAAAAGAAGTAGCTACAAACATTTTTTAAAACAGGTGAAACTAAAAGATGAATGTAGAAATCAACGTGGAAAGTCATATTTGAATGTTTCGACTAAACATTTGGCTAGAGACATTAAACAATATTACTTAGCAAGAAGCTATGAAATTTCAAATTTGACTAGCAATGTAAGCATCGTTTTGTGTTAAACAAAGTTGAAACACTGATTCTGCTTCCGAAACGTGGAGTAATTATCTAACTATGTAGTCATTAAAGTATAGCTGACATCAGCATTTCCATTCCATATCCTGGTAGCTGGGGTTAAATAATGAAAAGTGCTCGAAACAATTTTTAATTAGGATGAGTATCAGCTGAGATATTGAGTGTTGAAATAACGACTTTGGTTTTTGTCTTAAAACGATAAGACGAACAACAAGCGATATAGAAAAGAGCAAGTCATGACTTTGAAAATGCATGCATCATTCTACTCATGGGAGTGAAGAAAAGTCTGATGTTAGTCGTTGATACTTCATCTCAACATCCTTTAGGCAAAAAATGTTTACAATTTTCTTCGAAATGTGTTTTTCCGAGGCATTTACTTAAATTATTTTTCACATTTTTTCCATAAAGCATCATGCCAGCGTCTATCATTAATTGAGCTGAATTGATTTAGCATTTGTTCTTACGTTTCCGCTGATGACCACAGAGTGGAGCTCATAGTAAGACCAAAGACTAATACTTTTATTGCGGTGAAAATTCAGCCCAATTAATGAAAGTCATTTCTTGGCATCGCATTTGATATAAAACGTTAGTTTCATAATAAATGACAGCGTTCAATAACACGGATTTGATACCGTTCTGTCACCTTTACTGAGTTACATCTTCCTGTACAATAAATACAAAACGGAATATGAGATAAATACACTTTTGAAATACAAAGGCTATCTATCTTAGCATTACAATACAAAGGAAGTTACGAAAGAATATGTGACTTGATAGAATCCATTTGTGTATTGATTGTTGGCCATATTTACCTACTTGCAACTATTTCATGAATTAGACATGGATTTATATTTGCATTTTGGAACTATACGGAAACGTGTTTAACCCATACGCACTTTATTTGTAACGATATGTTAAAGAGTTCTGCACAATGATATAAAAAGGATGTCTATACAATAATTTATTCTAGACAAGATGGCTATATTCAATATTAATCCGCATTATTACAAATATTTCCACATATCTCATATTCCATTTTCTATTCATTATATACTTGAAGATGTTCCTTAGCAAAATTGATGAAACGTTGTGATATTCAGTGTTTTTATCACTGTCATTAATTACCAGTCTAATAAGTAAAAATTTATTATTCAAATCGCTATAGCTGTGCCTAAATAAGTCTCTCAGAAGGCACTTTTCGAGAAAGCTCTTAAATTCTTCTGCCTAGATAGTTTTGTGACGATATGTCCATTCTTGCAAATCTACCATTTTTCCCTAGCGGAGTAATGAGATATGACTATTGCAAGTCATGGCGTCTTGCTTTTTCATCAGTATAAGCCCTGTTATACTGTCAGAAAAGTCCTGACTAAATTGAAATAAAAAACTCAAAAGTCGTACATTCAATAAACAAATAGTTGTTACTTTCCGTAAACTATGTTCTCTTGGCACAAGAAAGGCATGTAGGGAGAAAACGAGAAGGCATTAGAAAATCACGAGCTGCCCCGGAGAGCGATTCTCGCCTTCAATTTTTTTCATGGAAAGTAAATTATATTGTTAAACAAACCTCTTGGTATGACAAAGCTGAATTGAATTTCATCTAAAACTGTCGCATCGTAGCTAGGTGGTGGACGGTTATCTTGCTCCGAAGCTTCATAGCTCGGAGGCACTCTTTCTGTGGTATTTGACATAATATTCAGCTGCTGAATTGGAGTGGTACCTTCAAGACTATCGTCACCATTTTCTTGGCTTATTAAAGGATCAGTTGCCAATGGCTGAAACCCTCTCTGCTGACTTTGATTAGCTATTTCTGTGTTAACACCGCGTACTAGCGGCTGTCTAAAACATAATTTCATTCTGCAATACCACCGCAAAATCCTATAAATCAATATCGTAACATGATATAATTTGAATATGAACACAAATCTGTTTTACTTATTGTGATTACAATAGAAATGAAACTATTGACGTGAGGGAGAACTACTTCCCGGGTCTCCGGTGTCTGATACCAGCTCGAAATCAGATAACGATCAAATTTAATTGTGATTTTTAGCATATAAAGACCACAATAATACCAAAAATTTCTCATCCTGAAGAGACAATGTTCCATTAACAAATTCTTCTGAGAAATCAACCATTTGCCTATCTGCTAAAACTGCCAGATAGCATGCAATGCAATTAGTGAGACTTGCATATAGCCTCTATACATGGATGTGCCATCAGTAGTTCAGAGATGCGGTGTACGGACAATTAAATTTTACAATTTTAGAATTTCCTCCATTCTCAATCTTAGAAATGGCAAATATACAACACTTGATCAGAGTATGCCCCTTTTCAGTGCAAACAGTGCGTTGCACAGTTTGCCCTTCTTTATTTCATAATTATCCGTTACAAATGACCATTTTCTTTTCAAAATTTGCAAATTCATAAAACTTCAAGGATGATAAAGAGAATTGTCAATCGATAGACGTAACAACATATAGAACACTCTTATTTGCTCTATCAACCTCATTAGTTCTATGTACTACCTGGGTAGTTAAGCCACTGTCTAATGCTCTTTGCAATAAAATACGACCTGATCAGTCTCAACAGCCCCGTTACACACCTTATAACAGTGGCGATATATACTTGTATCTTGCCATGACAGACACTTGAAAGTTGAATAACAATCATCCAAAATGCTTATTTTGCCTCTTAATATCTCTAAGCAATCAACATATGTAGCTCAGGCGATCCAAAAAATGCAGCTGAGGTAACTCACAAGATTTAGAATACTCACAAGAGGGCTAGTGCAACGGCAGTAGAAATGACAATCACTACTGCTGTTAATGGTTTACTCAGATGCTTTGGTTCTTCACCTGGAAAATACATGACGATGAGAGTTAATTATTCGGTTTTATTACATTGTTTTCTGTTACTATCGCCTGATGCTATGTGCATTCAAAAAATATCGAAAAGACTGAAATGTGTAAAAGTAGTTAATTGGACTTGATAAACTCAATCAGGCAAACCAAAATCTATCTGGCTTATCTATCAGACAGTGATAGATAAATTTTAGATAAATTTTATCACGATCAACCTTTTTATTTAAACGACTGTATATATTTGTAAAATCAAAATCACTTTATAGATAAACTTTTTGTAGTTACTATTGTTTACCTTAACGGCTCTAACTCAATGCACATTCTTGAACTTACTAAAATCATTATTTATCATTTCATCAAATTTGCTTTTCTAACCATTGGTTCCCATTAGACCTTGTTGAAATTTACTTCAACATTAATTGCTCTCAGTTTTGGTGAATGACTTTTAAAAAACTAATCATACCATCTGTAAGACAATGTTTTTCACCAATTTTATGACAACTAGGTCTCCTGTAGTATATCGGTTCCTCATGTATCGTCATTGGAGGTAAAGTGAAAGGCTGAAACGAATGTAAAATGTTAAAATTATAAAACTCGTTGACCAGAGTTTCTAGAATATCAAAGGCCACTGTAATCTTATTGGTCGATTTAGCGTTCATGATATCCTAGTGCAAATCCAAGCATTAAATCGAGAATGCCTTTCAAATAATTTAGCATTTGTTCATACTAACTAGTACGAAATGGCAATAACACACTTTCAAAAATGGTATTCATAGTTATCATAGATGAAAAGGCTGCAGAACACCCAAGAAGCCAACAATATCTCGTTTGTATAGCTCATGTTTTACAGTACCTCTTGATATCAATAGTAAGTATTCAGTAACACTTGCGTCCATTGGAAAGATGGCATGTGGAAAATTACCTTCAATGGGATTTCTTCTTCGAAACTAATTGGTGTTGTGTGTATCTGCAACTTTATAGAGAGCATATTCAACCTAATCAGTGACTAAATTCTTCAGTTTATTGTTGAGATGTAATAAGAAATCAGTGAGCGATTGATATCAAAAATGGATTCGATGTGACCCAAGTATCCTGAAAATATTTTTGAACTACTTTGGGGGAAATTTAACGGACTTCAACCTACTTAGAAGCACAGTTAAGAAGTCTGTCAGATGCATGAACAATTCTTGGCTGCATAAAGGCCAGGCTGTTGTAGGACCAAACCCCAAGAGATTAAGCAACATAAATCTTATGATAGAGCTAAGAGCCAATGGCTGTACCAAAGACTGTTTCACACAGCTGAAGCTATGATGACAAATTTCAGCTAATTTCCTGCGATCAATCTCTTGTCTCTGAGTTCCAGCAGTCTTACAAATTTGTTTTTGGTAGGTTAGTCATGCAATTTAAAGATTAACTTAGGGTGGCTATTCAAACCATTTCTGCTGAAAGAATTGATTTTTATTGCAAGTATAATTACCTATGTGGCATTCATTAGCTATCACTAATACATAGAAAAATACAATCAGTTGCACATATTAAGTATGGCCTGTTGCAAGCATTGAAGTCTTTCTAGAAAATAAAGGTAGAGGTATGGTACTTTAAGTGTAAAACTATCTATTACTGTGTGGTAGTTATGGGATATTGAGAGGGTAAGAGAAGTACATAGCACTCTATTAACACGAGCTATGTGATAGACAGCATATGGATAGTATAACTTGTAAAAATTACCTTTCGTGGGATCAATCTACTAGCATAACTAGTTGGGCTTTGTTTGAAAGTACGTGTTATAGCGTATATCTGTAAGCAGAGATAATAATATGTTAAATGTATAAGTGAAGTGACTGAAATTTTTGAGCAGGATGAAACCCGGCTTAAGAAATAGAAGCTACAGAGACACAGGACGCCACTCAATTCATACTTAGGGCTTTTATCGATTATTTACATTGTTAGGTGAAATTTGGCTACTGCTTTAGAAAACTGGGAACATTTGATAATTTGTAGCAATCGTTTAATCTTAATATTTTGAATTCATTCTGGTTACCCTGCCTGACAGTCATTCAAGATTGAAGAATCAATACATGATAAAATACTTGCCTCAACTAAAACAAAACCTCCAAAATCTGATGTTTTATAATAAATAGGTGGCTCACTAACACGTTTTTCCATATTGAAGTTTACAGTGGCCACATACACTAATGGCATACCACATGAGCCATATTCAATGTATGGGCAAGTCCAATCCCATGAAATAACTACTTGAGATGCAGAATTGAACGTAATTGTGATGTTTCGAACTTTTCCAATTGGATCTAGGAGTAGAGATAAGTGTGAAGACTAATCAGCAGTTGACATAAAAAATTTGACGATATACAGTGTTTATGACATAAAAAAGGAAGAACAAGGCGAGGACGAGATGGGTGTTTTGAAAGCTTCTAATGTAAACAGACAAATAATTATTAAAATTTTTGCCTAATTTGGTAAGCTACCGTTACATTAATGGTAGCATGATCAAATGATTCACCTGTATCGCTTAGTTGTCCTTCTACACGGCAAACAACCCCACAGATGAACGCCAATAATGCTATCATTATGTGAATTATCATTTCAATCTGTTGAAATTGTCAGTTAAAGACGATTGCCAGTTTATTTATTGTCTAATGTAGATTGTTTCTTGCTGCAATCAATTCAAGCCATCAATCAACTGTAAATTAACAACTGTGCTTTTCAAATGTCATGAGCAGATTGTGATTGATGCTTTAGTGGCTGCTTAGCACGCATTCACATCAATGGACGTACTTTCACAGATCGCGATTGGCTTCGTAAAAAAAACAAAATTGCCTGGGTGACAGGGTCTTGTAGAATTCATTGAAGCGTGAAAATCTTATTGAAGTGCTCTTGTTATCCAAGTTAATTACACAGACGGAAATCAATAGAGACATCGTAAATAATAAACTACCGTACAAAGCGACCATGCATCGGTCTCTTCTTTATATTGAGTATACCGTGGGTGACATTTCAATAGTAATTTTCTAAGAAAATCAAAATATGCTCCTTGTTCTCTTACACAATACAGTTTTCAAAAGTAGTGCATGCATTTTTTTACGCTGAGTAATTATACTTTGGAGCACTTGTTTGGAACTCAGTTGAGCATGCAGAATAACACTAAGAAAGCAACAAATATTTTTCTATCACAGTTGCACAGTAGGTAATTGAGGCAAAGAAGCGATAAAGCATATGTCTAGGATCCCCCCACCCGACACCTTCAAAAATTTTGAGCAAATATAATCCAAATAATAATCATCTAAGTTCATTAAAATATTATCTGCAATTTTTAATGAATGCTTCACAAAATACTTATCCCTTCAAAAACAATCTTCAGTTGCACGACAGGGCAATAATGAAATCCAAATGATGATATGATCATTGATTATCAATATTTATCTAGTGATTATTTACAAGATTCAAACTATAGCTAAGGCCCAACATAGCGAACATTGTTGGTCGAAGATCAGCACATCACGGTGGCTGAGGTTCGTCGAACATTTCATGTTCGGTTGGTTGGGGTGGCTAATCATGAACACTATGTTCGATAAACATTAACTAACATAGACATTTAGAAATGATGACCAAATTTGATGTGCTCTCGCAGCTAGAGCAGAAATGAAAGTAGGCAACCCTATCGTAACTTGGCAAATGCAGAGTTGGATGAAAGATTCAGATTAATCTTTCTCCGCAATGAAAGTTAATTCTGAACATTTCTGAACAATTAGTGCATTATACTCATCAGAAAAGGGAGGACAGCAGATTAATAGTGGATAGCATACAATATCACATAATACCGTATTGGAAATACTCAATGATCAATCAGAATGCAAGCGAAAGCTTTCTAAAAATAGTCTTGAGTTATTTATACGAATATAATAATAATGAATATTAATATAAGTAAGTAGAAATGTAAATGGTATAAAATGAAATAATAATAAGTGATAGTAATTAATTAGCGATTTGCAATTCAGTGACTACTCATATGGTCATCAATTTGCATTATGTTTCCTAGTTGAATGTCGTTAAGAATGTTTGAGACAGGTGCCTTGGAACTATGCATGGGTTGACGTAATATCGTGTCCATTAGGTATTGCCATAGCCCTGTTCCAACTGTTAAGAAACTCCATCTTGAGAAGGCAGCATGGCATCTGGGTGAAATTGGTTTCTTGGGTGGTTTGGATGATGTGTACTTGATGTTTGAGATTTGATTTGATTAGATTTTTTATTTTGGAGTTTCTGTTGTAAGTGCATAGTGGATGGTGGTGCTAATTTTGATTATTCGTTGGCTGAGAAGGCAGGCTTTTTAGTTGGAATTTTTGCAATGCTAGCTGGAGTAGAAAGTCAACGGCTTTATTGAACTTTTTATGATTTCAAGTTTGTAGTTGTCGATCTGATGTATTCCAAGTAGTAGTAAGCTGAATTTTTCCAGTTGTGACCATTTATAAGTGGAATATAGTGCTGTAGCTAGCTCGACTTGTCTGATTTGGCAGAGACAAAAGTTTGCCTTGCGAATGCAGTGTTTGAGATGCTCTCTCATGCTTAACTTGCTATCGATGAATGCTTCGAGTATCTTAAATATATATAACCTGGATAGTTGAGCTGAATGTATTGTCATTTGCTTATTCGTTTGTTCTGGGTTATCAATGATGATTATACATAGGGTTTTTGACGGGTTGCAGGCCGTTGACTTTAAGCCATACATGTACCTTTTCCGGATCTTGATTAGAAGACAAGTAATGCTTTGTATCATCATCTCATCGAATGATGGATGAGTTCAATGAATGAAAGAAAAATCAGCTACGTAGATATTGAATAGTACTGGAGGCAAATATAGCACCTGGATATCTTGTCAACTCCGGTTGCTTTTGTTATTATTGATGTCGTTTATGATTGGGTATACTTTATCATATGTTGCGTAGTTGAAACTGAATGATTTACAACAGAGATCAACGATTGGGGGGATACCCCATACTCGGGTGGTGTTTGAGAACATTTTCCGTCCAGTCGCTAAGAAGAGGAACGCATGTTGAAAAGTGAATATTAACTGTTTCTGCCTTTGCTTTTGGAGATGTGAAGACAATTATTATCTATCACATTTGACACGTGATGCTTTTGCTTTTCTAATTCCAGTTATTCTTTGGAGGTTGTGATGAAATCTTGATTGGATAAAACAAGTTCCAATTTCATTAATACTTAATTCAAAATCTTTGGGTTTATGGAACATAGAGCTGCTAAAGTATCTATAATAATTAATAGTTGAAACTTTTTGATTTCATTCTCAGGTTTTGACATTATTGGATTTCGGTTCAGCGAAAATTTACATTTTTGTTTACAAAACAAGTTATACACGTCAGATTTAAAAATCCTGAAAAGAATTGAGTAGCACATACAATTCTGCACAAAAACATGAAATAAACTGAATTTTGAAAATGTTGTCACGATTGATTTCGACACGAAGGATCTACAAATGCAAAAACTAGGAACAGCTAGGAAAACAGCAAAGTAGGTGAAAGCAATGTTCTTCCTAATTTAACCTAGAAGTGAGATTTAAATTAACGATTGTAGAGAGTTCCAATAAAATATGTAATTGAAAAACTAAGTACATACACCCAAAACGAAACACAGAGTTCTGAGGATGTTATTTGCGTCGGCCAGAAATTTTGTTTTAGATTTGAATTATTATTCAATAGTTGATGGTATTAAATATGTATAACTTGTTTGGTTTTTGATAAGGTAACTTGATATTTTTGGATTTTAAAACAGTTGAAAACAAGAAATTTAGTTTCTCTCTCTTGATTCATCATAAAATCTCGATACACCTAAAGATCGAGTAGTTGACTGACTGCATGCCCTTCTACCTCACAGAAGGGAATTGCAGTCTTGTGAAGCCGCTCATGAATAAGCCCCAGAATGCTTTATCTTTGGATTAAATCTTGCTTTGTTTGACCCCACATTTGATTCAAGACTAAAGAAAACATTCGAACACAGTAGGGTATTATAAACAGTGCACGGAGCAAGGAATCTTAGTTTCAACGAAAAGACATGCAGTGAAAAGTAGCGACTGCAGCATTTTCAGAACCTGAGATTTCTAAAAATAGCTCAATATCTTCGTCGCAATCTCGATAGATAGAGTGCTTCACAACAAAGGAGACTCAAAGTAGCTTTTAATTTTTATCTTTAAAAATGCAAGATTAATAGCTATATATGCGCATTGGTTCAAGAAAATTTTTACATCTAAGAAGCATTACTAATATTTGTAAGCAACTGCAAGATGTTAATACTATTGATACTGTTAATGTGAATTTAAACCAAAGCCAAACGACGAGTCCACAAAATATGCTAGCAAGTGATACATAAATGCATCGAACTCCTTCTCCATATGTTTGTAGCTCAATAGGAAGCATTTGAGATGAAAGTGACCGAGAAAATACAAAATCTAGCATCCAAGAAGAAGTTCCTACCATAACCCAAATGAAGAAGATATATCTTGCGTAATAAAAATCTTTAACACTCAAATTCTTAATAACAACCAAGAGAATGGGTACTAGCATCTGTAATCCAGCAGTGAAGAGTGTTGCATAATAAGTGTTTACATTTGGTATCAATATACATAGTGCGTAACATAACGTTATCATAATACCGCAAGCAGTATAGATGATGCTCAACTCATCAGATGGTATAGAAAGCCATTCGACTGATATCAAAGGCATCATTCCTTCAAAGGCATACAATTGTAAAACCCAAACAAAAGTCCCAATGTAAATGACTGTCATATCAATGTTACACAGAAATAAAGCTAGAGCCTGCTGGGGGCTAACAAAGTCATGTTTCCTGCTTCCATTCAGACAACGTTTTTGTTCAAGTACTACGTCTTCATCGCTTTCTTGAATAATTATGTCGAACCCTTGAATGCGTATTTGTGATTTAATTTCTTCGCTAGTAAACAGAAATAGATGTACCGATAAACTGAAGAAAAACCAAATGATGGCACATAAAAACATTGGTGCATTTATGGAGTCAATCATTAAAGAGCCAATTTTCAAGTTGACATTTGATGTCAAGTAACATATTATAGGACCTCCTACCAATCCTAAGCCATTACCCATGCTAAGCAAAGAATATATTCTAGTTACTGATTTTCCATCGAATATCTTTCCTATTTCCCCACTAGCGATTGTATGCATACCATATATGGTTCCTTGTAATACCAATCCGAATAAAAATGTATAGATTGAGTGAGGTATTGCATAAATTGCAATCCCTACAATATACATAAAATGTAAGGCTGATAAGATGAGTCTTTGGTGGCCATATTTATCACATAAATATCCACAGGGTAAAGTATATAACACCATCACACCTTGACATGCCAATACAGATACACTTTGCCAAAAAGGTACATCATTAACAATTTTCTCTAAGTAAAATACAATTTCAACCATCCTTGCAGAAAATAGAATTCCAGCACAAAGGTTCTGAAAAAAATACACGAAGCAAGTACCATATACTTGTATTTTGGTATTATTCAACATAATACAGCAAGATTAATTCAGCAATATCATCAATCTTGTTGGTGAATTTCAGTAAAAGAGCATTGGCTCAAAATACCGCGAATTATTAGTACTCGTTCATGTTCAAGGTATGTTTTTGTAACACATTTACTTTCACCTACACTTGCATGTCATAAGAAACCAAGCGATTATTGTTTGTGCTCAGGATGGATAGCGAATTGTTTGTTCTAGTATGAACAGAACCATTAAGATTAGAAAGCAAGAGACTATACTCCTTGTGTTGATTTGAAAAGGTACGGATTGAAACGGGGGGATGGCATTAAGGTTTGGAAGACACGTTTTGAATCCTCTCAGTCGAAGCAGAAAACGTTTAAAGAATTTTATTTGACAAAATCTCTGATCCATTCTTGATTGGTACTTTCTTAAACATTCCCTCATTTCAAATAGCTATGAAGACTAGAAGATATATATTGTGAACACATTGGAGCAAATTCTATAGAAGTTCGTTCATTCGAATCGTCTCTATTGTCTCCCACTTTTTGCTGATTAACTTTAATTCCAAAATATGTCGTGAACTTTCTACTATTTGCATGGTCGATCGAGCGTGTGTGAACATTTTTTCAGAGCTAGCGAAAGATAGCCTGCGCGCAGACCTAAATCGTTTCTCCCTTGTTAGTAACTTACTATCACGGGAGAAACGATTTAGGTCTGCGCGCACGCTAGCGAAAGAGTGCTTAAAAAGTCAATCTCGCAATATAAAAACCTAGGTGAATTGATTATCATTACTTGTTTTAATTTGCATACATTATGACCATTCACTAATAATAATCAAAATAGTAATAATAACAACAACGAGTTTTCGTGAATATCAACCGGTCAACATACAAATAGAGCGATTTAGGCAGCAGTGGTCAAATATACAAAGCTTAGAAAACAGCGAGGATGATGAGAGATGATTCGATCTTGCAATTTGATTGGCTGAAGCTCGGGATGCTATGTCACGACAGCTAAGCACAAAAATCAAAACAAACTAACAAAATAAATCATGTCTAGGCGAACAAAAACCAATCAACTATTCATGAATTAGATTAAAATTTTTATCCGTCATCATTATAAGACATAATCTGCATCAATCAATGTTTACTATAGAAGAGCCATACAGTACTGAACAACTATTCTGAATCTCTGAGCCAAAATCATTTTGCAGTGTTTAGTCTATGTAGTGATTCTTGATTTAAAATCTGGATATTTGTGTAGCTATCTTCAAATTAGAATTACCAGTTCTTTCTCCTTAATCAAAAAAAGATTGCAGAGATCTCAGGCAAAAAATAAGCTAGGCGTTAATTGGTTGCTGTTAATAATAGCCATTCCATGCTACATTGTAATACAAACATCCTCGCTAAAGAAAGCTATGCCGTGGTCTTTTGTTGTAATTCAAAAATACAAAACAACACCAAAACTCATATGAGGGACCACTATAGCTTTTTACACGATTTTTACGTCGTCAACTCGGGAGAATTTAGAGATTCATCTCGAGGGTAGTGAATTTGGATTGTGTACAAAAAAGCGAGAAGAACCGTCAATATATCTAGCCAAAGTTTAGCTACATTTTTGCGTTCTAAACCAATTAGTTAACAATTGTTCCATAAACTTTATAGTCTCATGATATACCGCGGTTTACTCTAAGCAATAGTTGATGATCTTATAGTATAACGGATAAAATACGGTCAAAATGCATTATAAAACTAATGACCAGCAGCATGACTACATCATGAGTACGTTTCAAAGATATAAAAAACTCGTAATACTGTAACAGTAACTATTTTTTGAGAAAGGTTTGACGCAGCATCCGGTTGAATCCATTTATTCTATTCTGGCTATATGCATA
>JANVCG010013727.1:0-12799 GCA_025505365.1 Haliclystus inabai | reverse complement strand
AGGAAAAGTTTAATTCAAATTTCAGATATTGTGCCATTGCCTCACTGATCAATTTATGCCAAATCGCCAAAAAGTTTCACAAATGTATTTTACTGTATTATTTGGTAACTGGCGGATATCAATCTCATTGATGCGAATCCCGTCTATTTTAAATTTTATTTCTGCAATAGCGCAGTGAAAACTTCCTGGAAGTGTGCAATTTTTAATTTAAAAAAAAATTGTGCTAGACCATGTTTGCCGATTTCGACACCACAATTTGCCATGATATTTATGGAGCCTCAACTATTTCCATGTATAATGTTGTATTTATGTAGAATTAGATTATATTATGTCTGAGCGGTGACAGTATTATCATTGTTTGAATTTGATATCCAATTGTAGGCCTATACTTGTGATATCACACTAACGTAGTGGTGGACTTATCAAAACAATGTTTCTTCAGAAAGGAATCTAATCAATGATCGGTTATCACATAATTAATCTTTTGTAGGATAATTTGCAAATAAGAAAGCCAAACAATTATTTTGAACCAATCATTCATAAAAGTCTTCAAAGAATTTCTGAGAGATTTCTGCATAATGCAGATAATGATAAACGCACTTTATAATCAGATCCAATTTGTTATATTGATTTCTCTTGTTTTGATTTTGTTTTAGGTTTAGGTCATTAACAACAGCTTTCTTTAGAGATGCAATGGGTTTTTTATTAATGTTTGATTTGACTCATGAAGAATCATTTGTTAATGTCAGATCATGGTTATCACAACTGCAAACACATGCATACTGTGAAGACCCAATGATAGGTGAGTGGCCACTTTTCTTTGTTGACATCTCAAAGTTTTGTAAAGTAAAAATCGACATGTATTAAGGCATACTTCAGAATGTACTTTTTTACTTAGACCTAATAGACTTTTGATTTGAGATGACTAATGGAAATCATGAGATTTGCTATTTCTCAGCAAATGCTAAATGGATGGTAGTACCGTAGTATGGTTCTATAAGTTATTTTGCGTTCTCATAGATTTCTTTCCAAATGTTTCAAATATCCTCTGATTTACTTCACCCCGGGCGTGAATGATAACCAATTTCAGAAAATATTTTGTAAATAGGCCTAAAGAAGGACATGGATTCAACGCTGTAGTAGAACAGACTGAAGTCAGAGTAAATCTGAATAAAAACTGTAGTAAATTTGTGTTAAACAGCAGTAATCAAAACTTGCAATATATTTTATCATATCGACAGTAAATTCATAGTTTTCTGCATTGAATCAGGTTAATTCAACAGTTTCTCAAAGAAGCGGTATATTATAATAAAATATCAGTAAATTTGTCCAAATTTGCATTTAAAAAGTGATTGCCACATAACACTGAAATTTTCACTGCAGTTTTACAAATAAATTTAGCTGTAAATCGTTTATATTCCCGGTTTTTATGGTGAGCAACAGGCTCAATTTGATTTAGCAGAGTTCCAATAGAACTAACTGTAAATTTGATTGCAACAGCAGTGTTGTGCTGAGAGTCTTTCTGTCCAAGGGGGACATGCGTATGGAATTTTGACTGCTCTCCCCCATATTACAGTAAATACTTGTGCATTCACTAAAATCAGAACATAAAACAAGATTTAATTGTGAAAAGGTCTATTTTGACAACAAAATGGCTTTTATCACTTCAACTTTTTCACACTTTGAATCTGGGATATTCTGGAAAATGATATATTATACTGTTCCATGGTAAACCGCTGTTAACGTACTATTCTTTTGCTGTTTGGAATTGATGTTGCTTTTAAGAGATTTCTTGCTTCAAGAGACCTACATACTGCAGCAACAAATTAAGTTTTGCTTTTATTTTCTCCCATAAACTTTGATTACAAATGTTTGAAATGTGAAACTGGAATTTGCTGTGATATCTAATGAAATTTCTGTAGTGTTTTTCCTGAAAATGGGGGACATTAAACCCAATTGAAATAGGAATTGTTCTAAAGTTCCTAAAATTGTTTCATTCTTTTGTATAGAAGAATTATCAAGCGCTCTCTTTTTAACAATTATTTTTCTAATTTATTATTTAATGCTAGAATACTGTTAATTCAGAAGATCTCAATTGTTGCACATGCCTGTTACTTGACATGTCTGTATGTCTGTGTTTGCATTTTTTAGCAACTTATGTATCATTTGTTTCTTGCATTTCAGTTCTTATTGGAAATAAAGCTGATTTGGAAGACGACCGAGCTGTTGACCCTGCTGCAGCTCAAAGTCTGGCAGATAGTTTAGGTTTGAAATATTTTGAAACAAGTGCATTGACGGGTGCTAATGTAAATAAAGCTGTTAATTCATTATTAGACTTGGTAAGTGGAATTTAAAAATGAACCTTTTTCTTCGTCATTGTATAATATTGATAAGAAACATAGTCTTGCTTTTTATCAATCCCATATTTTCATGTTAAAAGTGTGCGTTACCTTGAAATAGTATTTTACGTAGGCACAGAACACACACTGGTAGCTTCCATTGAACTCAGGACCAAAATTCATTATTTTTAACCAAAATCACTAATCACAAAACGCTTGAATGTTGAAAAAATTCTTACTTCACTTTCGAACTTTCCAGCAAGAAAAAAACAATCTCAACATTTTCAGGAAACTGTAAATAGACAGTAGGAAACTAGGTACTCAATTAAGTTTTCATCATTTAAACTAGTTTTCATACTTTGCTAATTTTTCTATGGTCTTACTTGTAAAAGTAATATTTACATATCAGATGTAAGAATGTGTATCTGGTAGGCTTCTATTCATTTTTTAAATTGAAGCTATTTAGCTATTTTGTTTAATCTAGCCTAAAGATACCACCTCTAGATATTAATAAGTTCGCTCAATCTTGGAAAGGCCTATTTTCCTCTGTACATTTGCTTAGCTTGCTTTCAAGTGCACCTTGCCCGCATCAACCTGATTCATTAAAAATTCATTTCCATTGATTAGTTCTGATGGTGGGCAATGATTGGTCTCTGTCGATGGTCCCAAATTCTCATTTTTGTTGCTCTCAGCAAGATGCAAGTCACTTATGCATTTGAAGGGTCTCAATTCACCATATTTTGCATTGTTTTGTTGCTAATGTTAAAAATGCTGTGACACTCTTCTGGGAAATTTGGGATTATTATCAAGTGAAATATAAGTGAATTAATGAGATTTCACGAATCAGTGTGAAGTCTCATCACATAAGCTCTTTCTAACCAGGCTGCTGTTCTTTTCGGACTCTTGAAAATATTCACAATTGAAGATAATTAGCGACTACATGCAACAATACAAATAAGATATGATAGTATTTGAAGATTCTACACAATGGTAGCTCTGTACACACCAAGCCTTCTTTGCTACTACAGAAACAAAGTCTCATTTTTAGATGCGTTGTCAAATTCTCTTTGACAAATACAGAGAATAGAAACCCTGTTCGATAGATATCATACTCAAAGTTTTGATTTTTACCAGATGTTAATGGTAATTATTTTCTTAGGTTATGGAACAAATGGAAAATAGTGTCAACAGAGAAACGCTACCCCCTGGATTTACAAATGGTGCCGGTGGTAAAACGCTACTGCACGAAATTGACGAAGCACATGATGAACAGAAAAATTGCTCGTGCTAAGTATAATCACAATTAGTGGAATTCATGTTTCGAAAATTACATCCAAAGATTATTAATCTAACTTTGACAGAGTTGGCTAAACAATAAACTGTGGAATATGTCATTTTCGAAGATTATTACCCTTCTGCTGATTTAATGCAGTGAACAGTGATGGATGGAATCGATTCACTTAAACGAAAATATTCATGCTAAGGAAAACATTATTATACGTTCATGAATATATTTGAAAGGCAAGATATGAGCTGAGTACAAAAATTGTCTTTTCAAACAAAGAAAGTTGCTCTGGTGTGATAAACGACCCTACATAGATATTTAAATAAATTATTACCTGTTATTTCATTTAACAGCTTACATAACATACGGACAATGTTGCTAGCTAATGTATCAAATTTACTTTTGCACGGTGAATGCAAGCAAATTGTTTAGGGAAATATATTATTTATCGTTTTTAATGTAGCACAATGTCACAAGTAATTAAAAATTATTTCATTATCAATGTATCATACCTTCTCTATTTTTTTTGTAAAACTCTGTATTACACTTGTAAATGTTTACTTACATACATTATAATTTAGCTTCTATTAACTGGACACATTTTCTTACCTCCTAATTATTAAATTATCATTGTATCAACTATCAAATTTGAATGACATGGAAATTGGAATAAAAATTATTGTGATATTTTCTGAGTTGCCACAGGTATAATATAGTACCACCGTGGCATATTCAATACCTGCATTATCATTAAATCAGAGCAAGTGTTTACCAAAGATTTTCAAATCTTGTGCCCTCCATTGTCCTGTTTATTGAACATTGTTCACGTGGACTGTCCATATATATTTATGAATATTTGTTTACTCATAATCAAAAAATCATTACGTAGCCTGTTTTGTGTGTGTCAAGTGTTACGGATAAAATTGGTAGTGCTGTGTTTCAGATCAACCATTGGGTAAATTTATGGAATGCAAGTGTCAAGATAAAAATCACATTAATTACACTCTGCTGTACACGGAGAGGGTAGCCTGCGTGTATACTAAAAACCTTTCCCAAGAATCTGTCAACTCTGTTACACATGTACAGTCTCATTGATAAAGGATGTAGTCTGCACGCAGGCTAGCGAAATCATTTCTTATTGTTTTCAAGACACCCCATGACGTCATCGTATTTAATCCTCATTGTGGTTTCCTTTGTCCTGAATGGGAGGAAGAGTTTTGGCATGGTTTTACTTCTGCAAGAGTGATCGTGGTACTTTCAAATAGTAAGAAGAATTCAAGGTAAGCACTCTTTTCTTCGATGCATGGAACTACCGATTATCAATCGAAGAGTTTTCCAGTGGGATCTTGAAATCTTGGCGATGGAGTTTACGGTCCAGAGAACCCACGTTACTTTCGTTATTTATATTCACCAAGCACCGGATGAATTTTGCCCTCTGCAAGTTTCTTCGATCTTCTTTTTTTCATAGGTCCACATTCTTTACCATGCATCTGAAATTACTTTCTTATTCTTCTGGTTGTGTTGAAATCAAAATATATTGATACATTTTTCTATCTATAGTGTGGCTACATTAGGATGAAAACTCAACTCATTTTCATTTTAATTCTTGGTCTTTGCCTGACGTGCCTCGTGAACAACTCTGAAGCATGGTCGAAAAAGAAATACAAAGCTAAAAGTAAGTAAAGTATCTCTAATTAAAAGAAGCCCTTTAATCGCTTTTTATTATGTTTACCGAGTCTGGTGTTGCCCCACAAAAGCCAATGCCTTGGATGACTGTGTTATGATTTCTATTGACTGTCGTTGGCCTCAGTCATCATTGGATAATCGGATCGTTCTGAAGATTCAAGTCCGTATTGAAGAGGCTTGGTCTAAGACTTTGACCTAAAACAAGACCAAAACTGATTTTAAATCGAAAATGAAAACTTATCCCTTTCATATCTTGATGATAATATAGAGTCAATGAATTATTATCATTATTATTTTCATCCGTATATGCAGTACGTCTGTGTATGTATAAAATCATAATGAAATATTTACACATAAAGTAAGGGCTACTTTACATTTACTTTGCAGACTATTGTAACAGCGTAGCCCATTCTTTTCGAACCCTTTCATACAAATTTTCTTAAACTCAAATTTTTGCATTCAACATTAATCAATGAGTAATTGACATTAGTATTTAATGTGCATTACATTGGAAATATAAATCATACAAACATAAGCGCATCTTTATTAAGATGTTATTTTTTTTATCAGTGACTGCATTTGAAAATTGTGCACTTGGAATCTTGATTAGGGATGTTTTGCGTTCTTTTCTTTAGTTTTTTTTGCCTGCCGCACTGTGAATCTTATTGAAATATGCAACACTACAAGCTGCACTACACATGTTTCAATACAAGTTACTGGGCAATTGAAAATATTTGCATGCATACTTACATATATAGCGATTTGAGCATTTTTCTGCCGAAAAAACTTTAACACTTGAATTTAATGCTGTTTTACTTTTCTCATGCTTTTGCAGGTCCTGGCCAAAAACAACGTAGTCAACCTGTATTTAAAAAAGCTGGTCAAGATTCAGGAGCTCAAGGCAATGCTGGACGAATGATACGAATGAGATTTGGATTTTAGCATTGTTAATTTCAAATGTTTTCTCATTGATAACTGTGACGCTCAGCTCAAAAGAATAACTTTAATTTCTTCAATGTAGAAAAATATCAATTTTCATAGGAATATTCAAAATAAGTTGTACAAAGGCAGTGTTTGGAATATAATATAGAGTTTGAAATAGAATTGATCAGTTTTTTATTTATTTCGTGTTGTACCTGAAAGTTGCAAAGCAAAATTTGGGACTGAATCTCAGGCTATTTGTGCTGTAACTTGGTAACGAAATACCAATCATAGGCTTTATACAACATTCTTAGCCAAAGAAAGTATCGATTGACAAATTTGTAGGGATTGATTGCTATTTTTATTTGTCATCTATCTAAATTGACGTTATTTTCTTAAAATAAATCAAATCTAGTCTGATCCACTTTTCACTAGCTTTTGGTACTGTTGTAAGAATCCGATATTGAGCCGTGCGAAGAACTTTGAGATTCGAGATAAATGACGTAGTAGAAGGCAGGCCTTTCAACAAAATCAAAATGGCAACTTTTCTCGTTGGGTGGAAAACATCATTCCGCTGTCGGATCAGTGACGATTAACCCTATTTAGCTATTGTTTTTGTCGGAGATATGGATTCATTTTAATATGTTTTAGTATATGGAATAATAAAATGTCCAGTGCTAGCGATGATGATGAATTCTATGACGCTGCGGATGAAATCTCTCCTGCTAAGTCAAAGCAAATGTATGTCGTACGATCTATTGTTGGATGTCTTGTTGAATAATTCTACATGAAATGTTAACGATGATGGATTAAAAATATGCAAAGCTTCACAGTTGATATTATGTAAATATTAACTTACTATTGACGATCCTAATTTACCCCCATCGAATTCCAAACGTAGAAATCAAGTGCTTAGCAAAAACTCTAGGTCTAGATTAAGCCAGTCGAATTGAGAACCAAGTGTTTTCTTTTCGCATACGATTGCTCACACCATGGTCAAATTCCATCCTGTCCTATCCAAAAATCATAATTTATAATTCCTGTCGTTTTAGTCGTCCATATGCATTTATTGCGTGACAGCAATTGAAAGCTAGGCCTATTTCAAAGTGTCTCATTTTTAGTTTGCTCATTTCAAGTCACAGAGATGTAAACTGGCAAGATGCAATACGCGAGGAGTGAATCATACTTTCTTTGATTGAAACAAAGTTTCAATGCACGTGGGCTAGTGGCTCACCAGTAGCGACATCCTTTTATAAAGAACATTCTTGTACCAGAATATCAGCGACAGTAGTCAAATCGTAGTCTGTCTACAATTTTAAGGAATATAAAATATCCTTGTTTGCCAGCAACGTCCCTGTTTTTAAAAAGCTACATCTTCCATTGTTTTTCCCAAAATTTCAGTGGGAATTGAAATAATTATTTAATTTGCAAAATAATCCTACCGCCACTGTATCAATGTTGTTGGCAAAGTCTTTAAAATTACATCACAACAAAATTGCCTCTTATTTATGTTTGCATTAATACTCCATCCTAAAAAATTGAGTGGGGCAAGCTATACACATATTTTGCAAAGCATGTCTTGTTTCAAAAGCTCATCAATTTTCAAAGAATTATTTACTTTGCAGTAACCTGCTGGTGACCGCCCCCATATATCTGTTGTTGATAAATTCTCTCAACTTACTTCACAACAAAACTCCTTCTGATTTATGTTGATACTAATAAATGCCCTTTCTAAAAAATTTAATCGCAAAAACAGTACACATAATTAAACAAAATGTATTTCGAAATAAACCAGGCTGCGTGTTAAAACCTGATCCCTCCAATCTCAAATTCAGTAACCAACAAAGAAGCAAACAAAATATACGGTACAATGCACCGTAAATTCCATAAGAGCGCAACAAAGTTGGTGAGTCGACAAGTAGGTTGGTTTGGTATTTTACATTCTACCTGAGTACATTTTGGCTTGACAATAGCGATAAAGATAATAGATATGGTGGTCAATACGTTGTAATTGGTTAGCGTCTAGCTCGCTGTAAAACCTGAAATACAAACAATAGACCATTTTCAGCAATTTCAAATTGAAGACTACCCCTTTTCACTTTAATTTTTGACTTATCTAAAACAAACTTTAAATACCATGTCTAAATAGGCGTTTCAAATTGTTCTGATCCTCTCAAAGCAATATTTTATTTTTATATTCACCAAACAACCAAAATTATATAATGTTTGACAGTAACCTTCAAAGCTTTAATTTGGTGTATGGTAGCCCTAAAAGTTACTTACCCTGCAAAATTCGCCGTAGAAGTAATTGCAAACAAAGTAGCATCATAGCTACGCATTGGCATTTGCATTTCCATATAGATTTCCAGCTGTTAAAGCACGGAGAAAATTTCTACTGAGGAACATAGCTAGCTCTTCAAACATCAAAAAATACCACTTTAGCAGTTTGTCATCATTTTCCCGGCCATAGCGCAAGTGTTTATGACTGTATGTCCATTCAAGAGCTCTAATTTTTAACCACAAATTCGACCATTGATGAATAAAGAAATATATTCTTGTTTGGCAAATTGGATGTTTTTTAGCCTAAACTTACAAGTAACAAAATCTTGTTGTGATTTTTTTTTAAACACCCATTTTTGATGTTGTTGATCCAACATCTCCCTGTACATGCAAATGTATTACAACAATGATTGTTACATGAAAGTTTTTGAATAATTTTTGTTTAATTGTATCTTATTGTTGGATTACAGTGATAACATCAATGAATCAACAGACAAGGTTAGTGTGGCAATATTTGAGCACTTGTATCTGTTACTTTTTATAAAAACTGAACTGTTAATTAGATAAATGTAGATATATCAAAACATTTGAGAATGGACGGTTGTCATCAAATACAAGCATTGAACATAAAAAATACTTGTCATTTTATGAGACTCAAGGAATCGAATCTCAATTCTAACCAATGCCTAGTTTACTCTCTATTTCTTCTTAAAATAAGGTAAATTCTTATCCGTAAGCTACAACATAGAGTAAATATCCGAAAAGGTTTTTGTAATTTAACATTATTCACCACAGGCTAAAAGTAGAATTTGCAAAATAATAGAACAAAGACTGTTGTCTGATACAATTGGTTATAGTCCAGTGAGCCAATTAACCAAGCTAAGCTGAGTCTTAGCCTGGAATCAAATTCATTCAATTGAAATGAATATAATTGCAATGATGAGGACACTGTTGATCCACAAAGAATTGATTATTTACTAAATGGCACCTTATCATGATTTTTGATGCACTCGCCAAGTTGTCTGACTTTCATCACACCATATCGAAAACACAGGATCAGAGTTGGAGCTACATTGAATTTCAATTTGTGGTTAATGCTAGCTAATATGAAGTTATTTTTTCACAAATTTACTAATCCAAGTTTACTGAGCATGTCAGAAACATGAGTTTAATAGTTGCAGTGAAGAATTACCCTGATTCCCCTATTTTCTAGTCTGTAGAGGTGATTGATGTGTTGATTTTGCAATTCCCCATATTGTAACACAGTATTCAGGATGTGGCAAGACTATTGAGTTGTAAATAATTTCTCCTGTTTCACGAGGTATGAATCTCCTGACAAATTTTTGAACAGCCAATTCTCTGTTCATGTGTTAACTGCGTGTTTGATGTAGATATCGAAATATAATGGGCAGAAGAAGACTTCTCTGCATGATCACTGATGATTGGAATAGTCATATACAATTTCAGCAAAACGTCGATATGCAGGAACAGTTTCTGATGAACGGGATTGGAAATGAAGATATCAGTAACGATTGATATTATTGTCACAACCCAACTTGAGATGAATGCTACAACAATTGTTTTCAGTATTGACAACTCTTGTTGTAGCTTTTGTTGCACGTTAATGTCTGCCAGGTACGTCTTTGCAATAAACTGCAACTCGGTTTTCCGGTGGAGTTCCATTGGCAGCTGACATCAGAACATTCTTTTATCATGGCGACCACATGGATACCTCCTTCTTCTTGGGTGAATTGATGAATTAGCTCCTTCTTGAGTGCATAGATTGAATCAATCCGATCCAACGTATGAATTCCATTCGCCGTTTTCTATAAACTGTTGCTGGAAATGGAGTCAATTGCGCCAGCTGAACCTGCAATACTAGATGCTTCACAACAAAAGTAGTAAACGTTCTGCTCCATTTTGTGCTTCTTGTGTAGTGCAATAACTAGGGTGTGAGGTACAGCTAAGGTTTTCACTGGCAGCAAACAAAGCTGAACACATTTTTAGCCAGAAGAAGGACAGAAGCTGTTGCAGTTATAGAAGGCATCCGCTTGGAGTACGGTTGTATGCTTCAAGATATCTATTTCCTTCGATGATAGCAGAAGTGTTTTTTTAATTTTTCACAATAGAATCAGAGCTTGTTACCAGGCATGTCCATGTTGTCAGACTGAGGTACCTTGATCCAAGAGTCGGTGAGTCGAGTGAGCTTTATTGAATTGTTCCTATAAGTTTTCAAATGCAGCTGATCGATTATAATACTTTTCCATAGTTTTCTCTGTCTGATGAGCCAGATCTAGAATAGCGTTAAACCTTAGACACTTTGAAGCAACCCTTACCACACAGGTTGGAGGCAATGAGCAAGACAATGAGTCAAGCTTGACTATTTCAATTACATTTTCATGAACGGTATATGCGGCATCAACATAGCGTAGGGCTAGACTAAAGCGGTATTTCCTGCTTTCATTTGTATCTTCCTCACCAAGAATACTGTAAAAGCTATTACCAATCTTCATAATAATTTTCTGGTCAACATGTATCCTATTATAATCATATTATAATATATTGCTGCAGGATTACCCTTTATTTTTATTTTTTATGGCATACCTTCAATAATGGCAATTTGCTTTTTGTCGATTTTCAAAGCATAAGCTATGATTGAGAATGAGAGATGAGCAACTGCTGTTTCCAAACTTCCTTTCTGTAAACGCAACATCCTTGGATTGGATAGGTTTCTCATTTGCTTGCAATTTGCAGTATTTATACTCACACCTGAGAGACGGAACAAAATTTGTGAATAATGATCCTACTTACTACTACAAGCTAACCATACAACAATTTGTAGTTAATCTATTTGCCTGCTAGTTGCAAATTACTTACATTGCACATTGATATTTTTCCTTCTGGCGATAACTTACTTGCTCTGCTATGGATTTTTCAGAATTTAGCGGTGTTGGCTCTTTCATATTAATTGCGTCCTCATTTACATCATAAAATTCGGCTTTTTTATTTGGATCTGAAGAAGTGTTATATGCTTTTACTTTGTAAAGTAATCAAACAATGTTTTTGTTTTGTTTTGAAGAAAGTTTTCTCTTTTTCAATTCTGTGATGTCTGCATCAGAAGCATTAATGTGTGCAGCGTTGCTCTATTGCACCTTACTAAATTCATCTCCAGAAGACATGACAGCTTGAACAGAGCGCTCAGTTTTAGCCGTAACTATGGCATGATATGTCTCTGAAAATTCTGCAATTGTCTTTAAAAGATCAACAGCAAACCAGGGTTGCTTTTGGATAAACTATTCATTGCGTAATTTCTTTTTTACGCATCTCACTGAATCTGATTGCAATTTTGACAATGCTTTTGCTATGTACCAGAGGCCTGAGTTCAGCTTGTGTTGTCAGTGAACATTGATGTATTCAAATGTTACGAATTAGATTGAAACTTGTATGTCATCATTGTAAAAAGTTTTCTGAATCAATCAATGGTTACCCTACAAGAGCCATTCCGTAACCATGCTGTAACTATGTGCAAAATTCCTTTAGACTGCCTTGTAGGAAATGGATCAACGTGTAATCATTAAAGTCAGGATTGATACAGAACAACAACAAGAAGATAACAATGACAAATCAAATATATATTTACCTCTGTATTGACACGCAAATTAGTCTTTTTGACTTAACACTCCTTCCTCTTTGGGAGATTTACAAACAGTCACAGATTTCACACTTTAACGATAACAAGGCTGACAGCGCTACACTATGCCACGTATCACATGACAACAAATACGTAATTCAATATTATCGCATGACCACAAATACATAATTCAACATTATCACATTTAGGTAGCTACAGAATTAAACCAACTACTCTATCTTATTCTCAATAAACTTGAAGTAGAATTAATACTTCAATATAGGCTTAATTCTAAAGTTCTAAATTGATGGTAACAACTGCTCTTCGTAATGTTTAGGCTAGTGATTCTTGATTTAATATCTGGATAAGTGTAAAGTTCCGTAAATCAGAATAACCCGCTCTTTGTCTTTCAAACTAGATTGCAAGCACAATATAAAGCTATGCTTTCACTTGTGCCATATCATGTTACTAAAGGGTCACCACACGGCTACCGTGTTGGATCGCCTCATCCAAACACGCGGGATGTTGGGAGACATGAGAAAGCATCAGGAAAAACACGAGCCCGCAGGGCAAGTGTTTATTCAGCTTTCGAGTGTCTCCCAACATCCCAAGTGTTTGGATGAGGCGATCCAAACACGGTAGCCGTGTGGTAACCCT
>JANVCG010013616.1:0-12800 GCA_025505365.1 Haliclystus inabai | reverse complement strand
CCAGACAGATTGACGTCATTTGTGCAATTTACATGACGAACATAGCTTCTCGAATGCGTGCATCCTGCGTGTAGACAGCAATTTTCAACTGTGATAATTGACCACACACTTGTAAAACACCAACATTGGTTTGTTTACCTCGTATCCTTGTATAGGCAAGTAGAATTCTGTATTTGGGCTCGATTGAAAGGCAGAACATAATATTGGAGTGGAAATCATGTATTTTCAATCCAAACGAAGTCATAAATCATCTATGATTTGTAAGGAAATTACCTATTCGTTCTGTTAAAGGTGAATTTATTTTCTGAACGCTAGCCATTGTTGAGTTTTTTTTAATTATTGGACAAACAAAAAGATTTTATCGTTAGAAACTGGCGATATATTGTTATTTTTGCTAATTTTGCAATCTAACAACGGACTGGAAAGCGCTATCTTTTGAAGATTCATTCGTCTCCGTGGCAACGAATCCTGAATCCACAAAGATTTTGTTCAAAAATGTAGACAGAACCCCCAGTTTTACCTAAAAATAGCACATCCGGTCTGTCTGGGATTGTAGATCGTCTGTGGCTCGCTCAAGTTGAGCGAGCCAGGCATGTTGGAGCGCTCCAACATGATAGCACTGAGCCGACCCAGATTATACGGGCGTGCCAAGTGCGTGCTTAGCAAAATTTTGACAGAATTGATGGCGCGGTGCGCTGATAGCACGCCGTATAACCTAGGCCTTATTCTTCAACCCGTACATGTTTCTGTTGTGTTGGTACATAGGGCAACTCTTTCCTATCTAAAAATCAGCTCAAATATAGAGTTTTGGTGTCCCAAGTTTTGAGCCAGGAAGGTAACAAAATTTTTTGCACCAGAAAGTTTGGCTGTGAATTCAGTCATACAACAGCACTCTTTGAACTCTATGCACAAAAGGGCAACACAAAGTAATTTAATTTTATACTGTAATAATTGCCATGTTCATAGAAGTCTTACCAGCTACTTTTTAAACTATTGGGTAGGCTATATAAATTAAGATCAAGAGAGCTTTAAACTGCAAGGGTGTTGCAAAAATAAGTTGTGATTTTGTGCTTGGAGTGTACGCAAATAATACGACAAGCATTCAACAATAGACAAACTAGACTGACTTTTATTAAAGTCCATCGCATTACAATTAGTCGATTACAACATATCATTACGTCAATAGACAGGATCTATATTTACTTATACTCCAGGGCAAACAAGTTCAAATCTTAATGAAAAAAGGGCTAAAAATTGGAAAGTTTAGAATTCGAAGGTTTTTTGCTCTTTATTTATGTACCTAACAATTTGAAAAGAAGCTGGTAAGAATTTTTTTGAATTGCTTTGGTTGTGCTTGTTTTGCGTAGAGTTGAAAAAGAATTGTTGTTTGACTTTATTCACGTTGAAACTATCTTGTTGAAATGTTTCATTACTTTCCCAGGTCAAATCTGGTACATGCCTATCCTTAAAAATGCCCTGTTCAAGCCAATTTTTGAAAAAGAGTGAGTCACGCTATGCAAAAATGCAACATGTAGATGTACTGATAAAAAAATCAGTTCAATCCAAATTATTCGTCATAGCCTTCTAGCTGACTTATACACTTTAAACATTATATGGTGTCTATCCTGTCAGATGTTGGATCCAAACCAACATTTGTATTCTGAGACTGCAAATTATTGATATCTCTATCAAATAATATTATCCATTACAATGCTAATCATGTCTGTATAAACATCAAGTGATTTGTCGTTTCTTTTTACAGCTGTTGAATTGTCATATGGAAATGTATACTGTTTTATATGTGCAACATACATTTATGATAAAGAGTTGGATGCCATAGCCAGAGAAGAGACTCTCAAGGCATCCTATGTTCATGGTGAGAATGAATAAGACACTCTCATTGGCTGGCATCAGTATAACTCACATCTATAATTAGCAATCCAAGCTTGAATAAAGCATTTTCGATTCCAGGATTTTGATATTTGCTCCCTTGGTGTCAAAACAGAATGACATCACTTAGTTCGTAGGCTTCTACTTCACTGTCAAATGAACTCTCTAAAAAACGATTTTGTTATTTACTGTTCATCAATCGAAATTATAACTGGTGCTTTAATCAACATATCTGCTTCTTTTTGCCATGATTGATAGTGGTGGTGCGCTTTAAACAGCTCAATACAAAGTGCTGTGTTTATACTGTAATATGTATGTTGTAGCCTAATTGTTTTATCACATAGGTATTACCAGGGTGTCACAAAGTGCGGGATCCCAGGAACCGCATTCCCTGGAAGGCTAGCCACCATTTCCGAAGGTTAAAGATGTTATAAATTTATTTCATTAGGATCTTTTGCTTTTTTCGTTAGAAATGTTTGATTAAAAAATTCCCGTTAGGAATTCATTTAATGGAATATCAAATATCTTTGCTGTAATTAGTTTCCTATTTTTATGAAGTACCCAGTGCAATAAAGGCACTTGCTTCCGTTAAGTGGATACGCGCCTATTATGTCCAGTATCATTGAATTTCGACTTTCTCTGCTAGACAAGCAATTTCACGTTATCTGAACCTGAGTCATCAGGAGAGCAAATTAAAAATAGTATTAGGGGGTGTTTTGAAAAATGGATTTTGTATTAAAAATTTTTTCAGGATGATCATGTTTTCCATGTTTATGTAGCTGCTAAAAGTACAAACTCAACAAATACCTATTCATTTTAGGTCATACCAGAAGTGATAGACTAGTTTGACTTTGTAACAAAAGTTCTTCCATGCCAAATTTATCAATAAAAATTTAGAAAGAACAAGGAAAAAGTGGACCGACTTTTGAATAAAGTCGAATCAATGAGGGTTAAACACCCACACCCCCCTAATTCGCGACGCTGTGACTCATTGTTCATTTGCACAATGTTACAGTTATGAATCGTTGTAATTGCTAACATCGGTAAAACATGTTGTAGAAGGTTTTTTTCCCTATTCCTCTGGATCCTGGAAGGCTAGAACGCTTGTGACACCCTGGGTATTACTAATTTATGGGTGTTAATAGCATTGCGCCATTATTTCTGTACTTGTTGTCAATTCAAATAATGTGCTGATTGTTAAATTTAGTTGGATTTCAAAAAGTAGATCTTTTCTGTGGGGCATAAAATATCCCAGTGTCAAACTTGCAGATGTGAGTGTGGGATTTCAATTCAAAAACTTATTTATTGAATTCTTAAAACATCTTTTAAAATACTTTACCAGT
The DNA here is from genome assembly GCA_025505365.1 of Haliclystus inabai. Classification (NCBI taxonomy): domain Eukaryota; kingdom Metazoa; phylum Cnidaria; class Staurozoa; order Stauromedusae; family Haliclystidae; genus Haliclystus; species Haliclystus inabai. The sequence continues at coordinate 9,567 of JANVCG010013616.1, read as the reverse complement.
AGCCTAGCTACCTTTAATACAGATTAATCTTGCACAGTGGCAGATATTTTCATGAGGTTTCTATCAAAACTAATGTTTCACTATTATTTGTGTCATTTCAGATTGTCCGCAAAAGAGATTTGCTGCGTGGCAGCCGAATGACACAGAGTGTGAATTACTTATGTTAAATAATAAAAGAAGAAGATTAACAGATTCATCATCTATCGGTATTAATGTTGTGCTTAGTTACTTACTATGTTACAAAATATCCTTATTAGACCTAAGATAATCAAACTTGAATCCCTGGTTTTATATATCCTTGAGAAGCGTTGATTCATTGTTAGGCCTATTTTGAGTTAAGCTTTCCAAAGATCAATCCAGCTATCAGTTGAAAATTCTGTCCCGGGTTGCAGACAATGCGCCATAGACCTACCCCCAGAGAGTAGTTTTAGGGCAAAATAACTCACAAAAAACACACAATTTCAGCAGAAAATGTGGAATTAAAGAATGCATGACATTGATAGAAAGCCAGTTCAAACTTGGATCAATAGTTATGCTAGATACAATTCATTTTTACATACTAATCGCTTAGCATTTTTGAGACATAGCGTTGCAAATTCTTTAAAAAATGTTGTATTTTTTATTTACTAATGGCAAAACGCTGCTAAAGAGTAAATGCTTTCAAGAATTTCAATAGGATATAAACTAACATCTTATTTAGTTCACATGCTATCTAATAGCCTAAAGTTTTCTCTTGCTTGTAGAATAGGACTTCTGATATAAACTGATATACTGCACAACCATTGCACATCGTAAACAATCAGATACTTCTACCAGTCCTTGTAATAAAGTGGTATTTTCCAATTTTGATTATCTGTATAACTAGTGTGTTTTCTTCAAAATATGTACCAGATAATAGCTCTAAAATCAACCATTAGCAATTGCAAAAGTGTGCTTCTCTAAATCTATTTTCTTTGAGCCTCTTTCTTGAATAAAACAGCCTCAAAGCATTTCATGAAGTAAGATTAGATAAGTTGCCATGGTTTTCTATGCGTTTGGTGTAAAATGGCACTCTACAACAAAGATTATGCCAAAAATACTTATGCATGCCCAGACTTTAATGGCGCAAGTATTTAACCTACATTCAATTCCAAGACTGATATTTTTCTCTACAAAGTTACTTCCCATACAGAATCAAATTTTTTTAATTGCCTTTTTGAAGTGCACAAGATACAGAAAGCCTTCCTTAATAGATGCTATGGATTCCTGCTTCTAACTTGTTGCATCTTTTATGTTGTATCTTAGGTCTCAGAGGATTGATAAATTTAGGAAATACATGTTTTATGAATTGTATTCTACAAGCATTGGTTCATACTCCAATGCTAAAAAGCTATTTTCTTTCTGAGCGACACTGCTGTACATCAGATGAAGACAGCGAAGATTGTTTAGTTTGTGAAATGGCAACATTATTCCAGGAGGTAAGAGGTTGCAATCATATCTGTATTTCCAACTTGAAGGCTATGACGTGCTAAAATGCATCATGAGTATCCTTGTTGTATATTTATAGCCTCACAGTCATGCATCTTTTTGACATGTGCGACTCAAGTTTCACGTTTTGCATAATATATGTCAGATTCTTGCTGACCTGTGTACAAGCACGATTGCTGTTTTTGATATTTTGCAACAAGTTCAGAAAATTATTGTAGGCTGCTGCAGTATAAACACAAGATAGATACCGTTGAAACTCAAGTGAAGCTAAAGTCAAACAATCAGAATTATCATACTAATTATTTTACGAGCAAATTATGTATATGTTGCATGACCAATTGACTTGATTATATTCAAGGGAAAAGATAGTGTGACGGCAAAAGATTATTCAACATTTAAGACCTTTCTATTTAATGCAATCATCATTATATGTGAAAGATTTTACATTTGTAATAGTTTGAATAGGTAAAATAAATTGAACATACATTGTTATCAAATTTTATAGATAGAAAGTAAACATAATAAAATATCATATATTGACAGAAAACAACCAACACAAAATACAATACACAAAACACGCTAGGAAATAATTTAGATCTAATGTAATCTTACTGAATATTAAATGTTGGGTTGATTTGTCTAATTGGTGATAGCATCTCATGAATTAAAAAATCAAATTTTAAGGCACACTACCTCACAAGAGCAAACAATTTCTTCTTGTTTGTTACGCGATGTCCATGGCTTCTCATCTGTGAGCCTACAGCCGACCTGCAATGTCCAACAGCTACACTCATCGACATCTTTATCAACCCGTTACCGGACATTGCAGGTCAGCTGTATGGAGGGAGTATTATGGAAGATTTGGAATTGTTTTTTAAATATGCTTGTTCAAGCACTAGCCAAATATATCCAAATTTAGGTTGAGATACCCTTTTAAATACTATTTATTAACTCAAATTCTTGTTTTGCTAATCTTTAGTTTTATTCTGGTAAGAAAATCCCTCACATTCCATTTGGTCTGCTACATAAAGTATGGACTAATGCCAAACATTTAGCTGGTTATGAACAGCAAGATGCTCATGAATTTTTTATTGCTGCTCTAGACATACTCCATCGACACTCAAGAGGTATTTCACTGCATGCTGATTTAGGTTTGTTTAATATTAGGCATTTAATACAGGCTATGTTAAAATCAATAGTCAACTCACCAAGTTCAATCTTTTCCCCAAAGCTAAATTTCAGACTTGGAGACCACAAATTGCATTCCAAAATACATTTTGTCAGATGTATTTATTAATAGTGTTCAATACAACTAGTACTGTACCCTATTGATGTTGAGTCTACTTACGTCTTCTTTTGTGAAAGTGAAAGCCACACAATGAAAAAACTTGACATAATTTTGCAGTGTCATTCAATGTGAACTGAAGTTTCATTGAAATGTTGTAGTGCAATCAAAACCAAAAATTTTGATTAATCCAGTACTACAGTGCAGTGCAAACAGCAAAAGTGTTGTCAATGTGCGGGTGGCTAGTTGCCAGAAAAATGTTGCCCATGCCATTTCTTAATGTATTGCAATGCATGCAATCTGAAACACTGAATTGGTTATCAAATACGTTTCAAATCGATAAATTCCTTTACATCACCACTCTTATTCTTGATTGTTTTGAGACATATGCGCTGAAGACAAATTTGCTGAATTACAAGACTGCTAAAATTCATCACTGTAAAACGCCAGACATGCTCAAGAAGTGACTCCACTAACATAATGCAGTAGGCTGCTATTTGAATTTCTTTAGATAATTTTTTTTAAAAGGTAGATGAAAATTATGACAGAAAAAGGAATTACACAGAGAATCAACAGTGTGTCAAAACTTCCTCCTTGCTTACAGCTTTGTAATGATCATGATGCGATTGAAAGCTTGTTTATGTCTGTTGTTTTTCTAGATAATAGCACAACACCAACAAATAACCACAACAACTGTAATTGCATCATTGATCAGATATTCACAGGTGGATTGCAATCAGAGTTGACATGCAAGTCTTGCAGGTGAACCAACTATTCTATGCAATGACAATGCTATTCTATACTATGGGCCTTATGATTTTCATTGACAAAAATGCTGTAGTAACTCATTTAAGCTTAGTCAGTTTTGTTGCTACCATGAAGAAAATTGCTCTAGAACCTTCATTCGCAATTGAGATTTTGCTTCAAACTAATCATGATCTAAAGCTGTATTGCACCAACAGCCTGTATTCAGACTCAAATACAAGCAGAGAATTTTAATGTTACCTGATATCTACATAAGAGGCTCTGCCTTTTGAGTAGACAGTTTGCTGGGGGAACATAAATTATCTTAGGTTCTTTGTTTTATCATTTTCAGAGGAATATCAACCACAGTCGATCCTTTCTGGGATATTTCTTTAGATCTTGGTAATCTTTCATACTCTTCTACTTCATCTAAAGGCAATAATGATCGCAGTAAAATAGTATCCAGTCAAGAGACGCTTCTCAATCAGAGTCAAGGTGCTGATGACGATGATTCTCCACTGTCACAAACCGATAGCCATCATGATGAAGGTTTTATGCCACGTTCACTTGTTGAATGCCTTAGAAGGTATGCATAATACTATCATGCAATATCAATTAAATACCTTGACGACATAGTATGCTTATGGACAGATTCATTGGCTAATTCACAGACAAATATTTAGCAATCAGAAATCAGTCAATTGCACTACGTAAAATGGCTTTGATCACAATAAATATAGATGGTTCATTTACTTGTAAAGTCTTGGTTAATTTAAAAGGAAATCATTTTTGTTTCATTTGCCAACTGTAAGCAACATGCCACCAATAATGAGTGGAATTAAGGAGCTAATTTTAGCATCAGCTCAACTATATGGTTTGTTGATTAAATGTTCATTTTTGTTATGTTATCCAATCAATGCTGCTTTAGCCTGTTTGTAGTCTCTTCTGAAAGTGAAACTCGATGAAACAGCAGAGTCTACTGAATGAGGCCAAAGCTTGTTCTGGCAAATTCAATGTGTGAATACATTTGTCTTTCCAAGCTTGTGATTCGATGCCAAGATTTTCTGGTGAGGAATCACAGCCCAGGAAAGATAATCGGAAGGCAATAGTTGTGACCAATTATCACATCCACATTCAAACTACGAGAACAAGCTTCTTTCTGCCATTTCACTGACTACTGTTTCATCAATTTTCAATTTCAGGAGAGCCTGCAAGCAGATTATGTTGCTTTTGTTCTTTAGAGTGAATTTTTCTGATACCAGGTTTTATTTCTTGGCATGTGGGTAATTTTTAAGGGGAAACCCTTCTTGATACCAAAAAGTAATGCTCTTGTAACTGATTGTAACTGATGTTAGATGTTGTAGAATGTAATTCCGTTGATATTAAACTAAGATGCACTAAGGCTTCTCATAAACTATCAACATAATCTGTCAATCATATACTAGCCCTAATGACCTGGTAATAGATACCGATTTGGTCACATGTCATGCCCAATGTTTCAAGTCATTAGGTAAAGTGATAACAGGTTCCTCATTCTCAAACATGTCAACTTGCAGCTGATATATCACAGTTTCTTATTTGATATTCTCAATTTATTGCTTGATTCTGTCTCGTTTACCTGGCCATTTATTTCTTGCAAACTTCCAACAATAGCTAATGCAACTCATTAAATTGAAATCTTATACCACATAGAGGCAAGGAGTTATTTCCATCCCTCCCATCATCTAGGTTGAAGTAGCAAGGTAGATATATATTGTAGATTCTACTATCCTATCAGTGTGACTGGTGAGGGTTGGTTGGAACAAGTCTATCTTACAGCCACCTGTACCCAAATTGGCTATATCCCACCACCCAAGTACGTCAGCCAAAAATTATATTTTTTCTTGGGCATTCAAGTTAAATGTAAGTATTATTATCATGTGAATTTTAATTCTCTGTTTTTCATTTCTAGATTCACTAGACCTGAAAAGCTCGGCAGCGAAGCAAAAATAAGGTGCAGTCAATGCCACAGCTATCAGGTAGGCCTGAACTGGAATATTCAACTTGAAGTTGTTTACAAAGTATAATTGTATATCTAGTGTCAAGATTTCAAAATCGATTTGCGAACAGCATCAACATGTACTTGACATTAGGATCACATGCAAACTGATTCAATCCTATCTATCCAATCAGATTTTAAATTGGATTGAATCAAATCTGACTTTCAACAAATTATTCTTTTGGAATAAAATTGGTTAGATTTTGAGAAGGTTTTCAAGATTAGTTTACACTCTCTCTGCTATCAGTTGCATTGACTTTGGATCTTGCAATTAAGATCAGATTTGATTTGAATTGTAAAGGATTTGTTCCCATTGCCAATTTTTCAGGAATCAAATTTGAGGCACACCTCTACCTGGGACACTTTACATCCTTTATGGGGTGACCTCCTTCTGTTACATAAATGTAATTCTGTCAAAAATAGAGCTTCCCCTTTAACTTAGAGAAATTGTTTAAGAATGTACAATACTATCTGCTAGAATTACACCATACAGCAAGCAATGATTCCAGGCTCTTAGATTGAGTTATCTAGCGGACATGCATCCGTTGTTTCTTATTGTTTTCCTTTTAAGTATTGCCATCGATAATATAATTTTTTGTAAGTGTAGTTTAGATAATAATTGTTATTTGGATTCACGACTGGGGAGAAGGAGTTACGTTTTTGATTTTTGTGTGTAACATTTATCGTCATATATATATATATATTTTAGGAGTCAACTAAGCAATTTTCAATGAAGAAATTACCAGTAGTTGTCTGCTTTCATTTAAAGGTAAAACTTGAAATTTATTATCAAACTAAACAAAATGTAAAGGGATTTCTCGTTCTCAGATAACATAAATCAAGTAGGTGTTTCTTCTTTAAACATTTTAAGATGAAGCATAGCGACAATAGATTACTACAGTTTGTTTTCGACGACGTTTCAACAATTTTCATGTTGTCATTTTTAAGTTCTGTTCTCCCCTCGGTCCATTGATGGCCAACGTGTTCATGTGCGATCTGGAAAATAAACTCAATGGAAAGAAATTATTACCTAAAAACTACCGTAGATATGTTGATGATACCTTTGCATTAATGCACGATGTTAATCAAGCCATGCAGTTTCTGGATATTCTCAACAATTCATCCAGTTTAGAATTCACTATGGAATTGGAGGAAAATGGAAAATTGACCTTTTTGGGAATATTGCTTGACAAAGTTTCTGATAAAATTGAAACATCTGTCTATCGAAAAAAGACTGCTTGTGGTCTTCTCCTGCATTATTATAGCCATGCTGATAGCAAATATAAATGGGGGTTGTTATTGACTATGCTTGATCGTGCACAACGATTATCGTCAACTACTTATTCATTTGAAAATGAATGAAATAATCTTCGAGCTATTTTTTTTTAATTAAATTATTCTAGCAAAGTTAATTGATTATTGTATATTTAAATCTAACCAGTCCAAACAGGAAGCTTCAACCACAAGCAAAGACAGTAATATCACCATCGTATTGCCATTTAAAGACCAGTTGTCAGCTGATGCTGTTAGAAAACAACTTAGATCTCTGAGTGTTGAAGTCGGTCAAAGCTTCCGACCAATTTATAATAGTAAGAAGATTCTAGAAGATTTGCGATTACGTGAGCCGAGAATGACTGTGGTCTCGCCAATGTGTTGTTTATGAATTCAAGTGTGACTCGTGCGATGCGAGTTATGTTGGGTACACAGGCCGACACCTTAATCAACGCATTGGTGAGCTCAACAGATTGAGCTCGGCGATCAGGAAACATCTAAAAACCCATAAAAAACAGCCTATAATTCTGAACATTGTTTTTCAGTTTTAAAAAAATGCACAAATAAGTTTGACTGCCTAGTTCCCAAGATTCTATTTATTTGTCGGAACCTAAAGCCGACTCTCAACATTCAGAGCAATTCGATTTGTTCGAAATTGTTTGTTTGAGAACGAGTTCCATTTTTAGTTAGTTCTATTTGTTCGTTCGAAATTATTTGCTTGAAAACGATTTCCAGTTTTAGTTAGTTGTATTTATTTATTTCGTTGTTAATTGTAACAAATAATCAATTTTAACTTGAAAATGACAGCATGAAAATTGTTGAAACGTCGTCGAAAACAAACTGTAGTAATCTGTTCAGATAACATGGTCAATAGTTCTTGTGATAGAATCAAGTACCATCTCAGGCTTATATCAATGTGCACTCTCTATCAAAGTTATCAAATTATAGCTAAATGCTGTTGGTTAAGGATTTCTTTTTTCTTTGTGGTTTAATATTATTTTTACAGAAGATTTAATGTCAAATTATACTTGTCACGGTATACAATTAATGCATACTTCAACCTCGGTTGATTGGGAATGGCTTATTGTAAATTACTAAGCTATAAGTAATCGATTATATTTGCAATTACTGGTGCTGCTGTTGTTGCTGTTAATTTTGTTGAAAAACTAACCAATTTAGCTTGACACTTATTTGTTGAATCTGGATACTGTAGATAGCTTCAAGTATCAACACATTAAACTTTTGAGTGCTTAAATGTCATACATTTACTACTTTGGTCTTTAATGAGATTATATTAGGCCTACAATGATCAAGTCTGTCTCTAGGTTGGTCTTTAATCCTACTTTGTGAGTATAGAAATACTACATTGACAAAATTTATTTTAGTCATCGTACTGTATCTACTATCATTAGCAAATACGTCATTGATTAGCTTACAGTAAGATACACATGAAAACATACAACAGTATGCACTATGCAATCACTAGCACCTACAAAACATGTGTTCACAGTTTGGCACCCTAATAATGTCATCTGTTCTGTTAATAAACTTATATTTGATTTCCGTAGAGGTTTGAACATTCTAAAAGATCAAAAAAGATATCAACCTTCATTCCATTTCCTGAAGAGTTAGATATGACACCTTTCATGTCGTCCAGGTAGATATGATAATTTAATTTGATATTTGAAATGGAATAAAAGTAGGCCTAGCTTGTGTCCCTCTGAATGAAAATTGCTCACAACTTTCAAGCAATAGAAATTGCCTTGGCCTTTGAAAACAATGGCATCACTCTTTGAAATATCTAGCACAAATTGAGTGCTTTCAGTGGACAAGAAGGGATCATTCACCATTTAAGTCCAAGAAATGTCAATGATAATTAAAACCTACTATCTACGTGATGTAGTCAAGACTGATCCTCCCCTTGTTAAGTTTGATCAACTTTCCAACTACCGGTACCCTCTTCCTTCTCCCAACAGCTGATGTCAATCAATTATTGATTATCCCTAAGTAGCCTACAATATACATATATGGGATCTTAGAAATTCTATTCTGAGCTAAATGCCTGCAAAAGTATCATCCTAGGACACTCCAATTGTTTTTCTCTCGTGTAGCGTGAAAAGTAACTGCTTGGAATTCATTAGTTAGCATATTATTATCATTGTTAATCACGTAAAACCCTCTCTCTTGTGGGCTGGGTGTTAGCGCGGCAGATTTGCCTCAATGATTTCCAATAGCATAATAATAGTGTGCACCAACACAAAATCATAATGGAAAATCAAATCATCAATTGAGTTGTATTATGTTTTAGTTTCAGCAGCCAAAGCCAGGACGTTTCCAGTACAAATGGAGATTGTAGTCTATCTATTGAGAATAAGTAAGATTCATAATGAATTGTCCATGTTGGATTACAGTACTTGATAATTGATTTTGCTGTGATGCAGAATTGACAATCAAACAACTGAAGAAATAATATAAATTTTGAATGATCTTTGTTGATTGTGTATTAAAGGTAATAGGTAATTCAACATTCACATGGTGCAAATTTGTCACATTGATTTGCAAACGCAAAATAGCTACACACATACCTGATTTACCAATGCAATCTAAGATAACCATTACATTTCTAAGTAAGATATTTGGAAAGAGTAATTATAAAAAGCCTATACTTCCTGGTATTGAAAGGTTCTCCTATTTTAAAAGCTTATTGCAGCCCACGTTTATTGCTTTGTATTCATAGAAAAGTGTAATACATATCTTTTTT
>JANVCG010013284.1:0-12811 GCA_025505365.1 Haliclystus inabai | reverse complement strand
TGCAGACAAGGAATTTGTCAATCTATTGATGGATTTCAGTCAAATTCCAGTATTGGTCTTTTTCCATTGAAGTTTAATTGAAAATCAACTGATTCAAATAAGTCAAGTCTATTTTGAACATTTCCAATTTCATCTCTGCAAATTCTCTTTAGGATTTCGTGTTCCAAGTTCCACGTCTTCGCATCAATAAACGTATTCTTGCATTATGTATGGGTAACCACGAATTGTACATGCGCAGACGAAAACCTGATACAATTGAAGTACAACAAATGAAAGCAAAGGCAAAGGAAGATAAACTTGCCAAGCAAAACGAAAGGTAGTGTAGAATATGTTATACTTTTTCTTCATGTCATTGAGAGAATGTGAGTTTATGAGAGTCGAATCAAGTTAACATACTTTATAATGTTACCAGATTGTATGTTATATCGCAAATAACATCAATGTTTCAAAGTCCCGGCAGAATAGTGGTCATATTAAACTAAGTGTTGTTGATCATAGCTTTATTGTTTGGTACGTTTTATTGCCCATGACTTTGAAGATTGTCAGTCCTTAGAGATGAAATGGTTACACAAAGCGTTTTATTCCATATAACCAATATTTACTGTACCTCTTCAATATTGCACCAAGTCAGACCTCATCATTAAATTGATCCTCCAAAACAGATTTTTATCCTCGAATGTACATCCATTCTTACTTGATACGTTTTGATGAATAGTGCGCCAAGTACTTGGAACAAGTGATAGTGAAAGCAGTTTTGATCTTCGAATTTTGCCATTTCAGTGCCCCAATTCACAAAATATCTATCAACCTTTCGCAGCTATTTTATATTTCAACTGTAACAACATCATTTCCCTCAAATTTAGAATTGATAAATGTGCTATTTTAGAGACTTGCAATGCTGTGTATTTTGTTACTTAGAGCAAATATCCAGAAAGAGAAACGTGCCCGAGAAGAAGCAGAAAGAAGTAAAAAAGACTTGGAAGACCGCCTCAGAAAATACGAAGAAGATGCCAGAGCTGCCCAAGAAGGTAACAGTGATAAAGTATTTAAAGCAAAGTAGATTGCAGCCAATCTGTGTAATGCAGAACAATGCTTTTTACTGGAGTCATTGAGGGTCAGATTGGATTTCTCGGATGACAACTCATCCGATACGCGTTTGTCACATCAAATTATTTTTGTTTTTCTCTTGCAGAGCTTGAGAGAAGAGAACAAGAAGTGAAAGAGCTTGAAGAAAGAACCAAAAAGGCAGAAATAGAAGCTCTAGAAATCCAAAGATTGCAAGAAGAAGCCGAAGCAATCCGCCGTGAACAAGAAGCAATTGCAGAGAGTGAAAAGGAGAAGAAAGAAGAAATGGTTAGTTGCCTATCCTTAACGAATGCCTAAGATTTTCTCAGTATTCCCTTTGTGTAGTGCCATGAAGCATCAGTTCAGAAGGTAGTTTATCAAACCAACCTTAGATATTGATCTACTCATGGGTCTATGGGTATATTGATTGTTAGTCGTGGATTGTTTGTGTAAATAAAATCAATATAATAGCTACACTTTTTCAAAGTAATCAAACTTAATTTATATTTTTGTGGTTGGAATTGGACGAAAATTTCTAAGAAAATTATCTTCATCAAAGTTCATTAATCTTTTACAATCATTATCATAGCATCGTCTTTCCATTAAAGGATTTGGAAAGCGGATTTTGTGTTTTCACCCTCGCTACAGTGCTATTCAATTGATCAACTCATCTCCAAATCATTGCAACCCATAACACAGCGAAAAATAGCGATATTTATTGAAATATTATGTTCCATTTCGATTTCTAACAAAATGATAATCTGACAACAAGTTTTAATCAGTTCAAATCATTTCATGTGTGTTTTTCATACAATTGTAACAAACTTGATATCTGTCTAGGCACAAAGAGCAGCAGAGGCTGAATTGCAAGCACAGAAATTGGAGGAAGAGGCCAAGAGGAAAGAACAGGAAGCAGAGGAATTGAGAATTCAGGTTTGAAACAATTTGATTAGATTATTTATTCAACTGCAATTGTCGTGACAGTTATGGTGATATGTGGAATATGCATAATCTCAGTAATATCTTGAAAATTAATGGTTTATTGATTTTTAAAACGACTTTCAAAATCAACATTTTATGCTGTGGACAATTACTGCGTTACTAAGTTGTAGTATAGCAGATGTGTTTTATTTCTGAAGACTATGAAAGTATTAATTCTATTTGCGCCATGTGGCGGATTGTAGTCTTTTTTGACACGGGTAAATTCCAACAAAATTTGTTTTCCCTATTGAAATTTGATTGAATATCAACGGAATCCATCATGTTTAGTCTATTTTGAACATTTCAAGCTTCATGTCTAAATGTATGACAGTGTGATATAACTATACATTTTGTATTTGCTTTGTGGAATAAACCTGTTTTGGCTACATTCCTGCTTGAATTTTTAGTTTCCAACTTGTCTGTGATCTCCAATATCTGTATTTTTGTTATTGTTGTTGTTATAGCTTGAAGAATCAAGAATCAAAGAGAAGGAGCAAGAAAAACAGCTTTTATCTATCACAGCCACACCAGCTAGTGTTCATGTTGTTGAACATGAGATGAAGGAAGACAGTGCTGGTGGGGATTTGGAAGAAATGGCCAATCTAGACCAGAGGGAGCTAGACATGATTGCAGAGACAGAAAAGAACAAACGTCTCCAAGAGCAACTCAACGTAAGTTTGAAGTTGACATTAGAATACAGCTACCATATATTACTACCGTACATCGTTTTAAAACGTAACTCGTGCCACGCAGCTTTTTAAAATATTAGCAAAAATCAAAACAAGCAGTGTTTAATTTTCTAAACGTTTCAAAGCTTGTGCTGTTACTTTTTTGTGGATTTTTGAGATAAAAGCATATTTACCATATTATAATGCCCAGCAATTTATAGAGAGCAACCGTTGACAAGAAAGCAATTATAAATTGCGGCTTTGTAACTGCAGTACTACCTTTGTTGTTTTTTTATGCTCAACAAGGATCTCAATAAAGAGGGGATTTTGAACTTTGAAGGAAGAATGTATTATTTTTAGATGTGGCCAACAACATTTAAATGGTTACATTTCTTTAAATAATTTCTTAATTCTTTTTTTTCTAGTCTCTAACACAAGCATTGAATGAAGTGCGTGACCCAGGCAAAAACACAGAAGCTGATAACTTGCATCAAGAAAACGTCAAACAAGGCCGTGATAAATATAAAACATTAAAACAAATCCGTCAAGGAAACACAACACAAAGAATTGACTGGTTTGAATCACTTTAAAGAGAAAAAAGATTTTAGAAAGCTCTTAGAAATGACTCTAGAATGATTTGCATTAATAAATAACACAATGTTGATGATGATGATGATGATGATGACATCAAATGATATTTCTTCAAATTCAAATCATTCAGTCCACATCTAAGTGTTGAAACAGACGATAGAGAAAACATATTTTTCAGCTCAAAGACAAATGAGGACATTTGGACAAAGCACATCAATCAAATTATAAAGTAACGGGAAATTTAAAAAATCCAAATGATGTATTAACCATTTGATGTTGTTGTAGAATAAGCTTACTTTATCGTTGCTTAAATGTGTACCACTAGATCAAAAGTTTGATTTTCTTTAAGAATTATTATGTAGTATCAGTAATAAAGATAATAAAAATTATTATTGACTTAATATAGATAAGCTCAAGGGTTTTTGATTGTGAGGAGAAACAAAACATCTCACTATGCACTGATTACTTAAATGTTCTGTTTCATGTGTAAGGAAATACAACCTGTGTCGAACGGCCAAATAAGCAGCAGCCCCAGACCACATTGAAAGGTTTTAGAATTTTGAGATATTTCTCTTGACGAAACACACAATCAAGACCATGGTTGTAAAAACTTATTCTCGTTCTTGGAAAACATACAAGTCCTCTTGTAACAAGAAAGTAACCAGTAAAATCGAAGGCTCGGTGTTTCTGATGGTTTTGGACTAACCAAATTGAATCCCGAAAACAGGATTTTATGGGTATGTTCAAAATCCTATGACGTACTGCAAGTATAAATCGACATTCACACATGGGCTCTCAGAATTGTTTCGACTACCAACAGGAAAGTTTTTCAAGTCAGAAATCTTGAAATCAAGTTAAGAAACATACATGTTGAATTTGCAATACCGGCGATGCTGGAAGATATCCATTAACGAGAGTCAACGTGGCATATTTGCTGTTTGGAAATATACAAAAATATAATCACAATAAAAATACATTCAGCTAATAATTAAGTTGAACAGTATCAGGAATAAATTTACAGTAGAAACGTGAACAACAATCTGAAAAGGAAATAAACAGTGTTAATGCAGGAAAGGACACTTATATAATGTTAAAGATTTGGGTTTTTTTAAGAAATCAATAATTGTCTCATGGGAAATCGTACAGTTCTCAAGGGAAAAGTAAATGCAACCTAAATACCCAAGAGATTCGGTGAATATATATCAACAAAATCGATTCTTGAGCTCCATTGTGGTCCGATTAAATGCAATCGCTCTCCCCTGGGCAACGAAGACACTAGAGCATATTTATTTGCGAACATGGAGACTTCTTAGATTCATCCTGTCCCATAGAAGCACATTATTAGCTTCCGAAAATATGTTTCTAGTTAACTCTAAAATGACACAAATAATACGCTTGCTTGTAATATCATTTCAATTACTCTGATCACAGAAAAGCGTGGTTTAGTCTTATCGTCTGCGTGTATTTCGTATCGATAATTATTTACATCTCGAATAAAAGTAGTATCAAGTCAATATATACAGCAAAAATCTACAGTTTCCAATTTTAGGCTCCTCTTGAAGAACTTTGCCCTTAAATCATAAAAAATAATAGTAAAAGGAAATTTTACAAAACTATAGTCTTCAGCGAGTTGTAAGCTTTCTCCTAAGTTACAAACAATTCTAATTGCATAATCTACAAAAGTAGCATTATTATAATTGCATAATTTATCACATTAGCATTATTAATTAACCCAGAAAGAACCAATGAGATGATCGACATTCTTCGTTCCATTCTTTTTCACATGGCCAGCACCAATTGAATTTACATCTTGTACATACCATATGGTTGCAGCCACCTGTGAAAAATAGATGCATTGATATCAAATGCAACAATTACATTGGTATAGAGCTTATTCAAGTTATGCTTCGAGTTATTTCCAAATTACCGTTTTTTTGTATTGGAACATTACATTTTGTGTTAGGACACCTTTTTGATGTCTTACGTATTACTTCTTCGGACTCAAGATTCCACCGCGCCATTTGTAGGGCTTCATCACTTATCGACAGTTCCTAACCAAGCAATAAAAAAAGAATTCTCATTATGACCTGCCTAAAGTGACCATTTGTGGATCAGAATGAAATTGACCGCGAATGACAGGGAAAGATGCCCGTGAGCGGAGTGACGATACAGACGAGCACTCTAGATATGCTGTCCATTCACAATAAATGTATTTATTTATAAAGTGTGTAATAGATGAAAAATCAAATGGATGGTTCTTCCTTAACTTACTATTTAGAAGCAAAAACAGATTAAACTCAACTTCCATCAGTTCACCCTCATTCCCTCATACATAGTTAGGTCTCTGTATCAGTTCGTACAAAAAAAAAAAAAAGTTATAGCGATAATACTTTTAGGAGACGAGATAATAGAGGATTTAATCAACCCGATCAAAAAGAGACAGAAACCCAATTCTTACATTATTTACATCTCGCAGTTGTTCTTCTGTGAGGTCTTGTGTGCATTGGCCATTATGAAATACATTACGACAGAGTTTGCAGAAGACCAACTAAAAAAAGAACAAGAGAACAGTTAAAAAAAGCAAAAGGTTATCATTACATCATACATCAAAACTAATGCTACACCCTAAAATTACAACAACGCGAATTGATCTGAGCATTCTTTTATAACTGGTAAAGGTCATATCATTTATTTTCATTTAGTGCCTAAATCCTCAATTGGATGTTTTCAATCTCATTTCGAGGCAAGAATAACACCAAATAGCATTGCGTAGAGTAGCTTTGTGTAACTAGAGTCAAAACGCTATCGTGTTGATGGTGCAAAAACGGTATTACTTACGCTCCTCCAAAAGAAATGTAAATGGTATGAAAAGTGGAGAGGTATCGTGTAAACTACAGTAGACCTGAACCAAGGATTCCAAACTCACCCCACACCCTCCGTGTGTTTGCTCGCAAATAATTCGTCGTGATAAACCAGCGATAATTCCATTGCCACAGCCGTTACCTGGACAGAATATACCTCCATTTTCAAGTAGAAATTCTTCTGTGGAAAATCGTTGGTAACGAGTATACTAACAACACGAAATAATCCATTTTAAAAATAGAAGTAAGATTTTAACTTAAGTCACTGCGCAGTCAAGGCTAAAATTAGCATGTAAGTAATAGGTAATGAGGCCGTATACATGTATTTGCAAGGAACCAAAATTATTCTCTTTGAATCAATTTCTAATCAGCTTTTAGCATCCATCTTTAGAAGAATCAAAAGAGGAGAATTTACTAAGAAATGGAACGATAGAGTGCGTGAAGAAATAAGGAGCGAAATATTTAGATTCTCAAAAAGGATGTATTCTACATATCATACTAACTCATTTGTTAGATCATTTTCACTTTCATAATTCACGTTTCAGAGTAGCCAAAATAGCCTCTTGTTAGATTTCAAAGCTTAACCGTGTAGGGCCTGTCGCTGAAATTTTCGATCACATTCACAACCAAGCGAAAAAGAGTACCTTTTCAAAGTCCTTTAATTAACTAAAGAGACATAATTAAGAAGTTTGAGCTAAAATTAAAATCCTGATGCAGATTTTTGTACAAACCTGTTCATCACCTGCGATACGAAAATGATGAGCGTCGTCAATGTACGACGATAAACATGATTCTAGAAAGAGGGACAAAAATACTTCATTCTCGCATCCTTTCAACAAAGATAGTTTACTGCAGATGAACATAAACAAACGGAATGATTGATCTCAAAAGTAATTCATGGCAAAAAATGGCAACAAAGTATTACAATAGAAAAGTAGAAGGTAAATTAAGAGAGCTGCGTTATTCTCTTTATTGGTTTCAGCTTGAATCGACTCCTGCAGTTAAGTTTTCAAATGATTCGAACATTGTGAGAATAGATGTAACATAAATAGCAAATAGACGGTTTATAAGTAGGCAATTCAAGTATCGCATATAAAATTGCTCATGTGGCATCTTGGGAAAGAGTAAATCCACTCTCAGAAATTCCCCACGTCCCCACCCTCGACAAGCTGCCCGTTTATACGTCGAAAATGATTACCCCTCCCCCTCCAAAGTACAAACAATAATTGCAACTAGTATCACAAGCTGGAGGATTTAGGGTCTTGAAAAAAAATTAATCTTACTTAAAAGCTTTGCTTAGGTTTATTTTTGCAACATGTCTACCAGCAAACATTTTGTTGACATCTTTTTATTGGTACTGCAAACATTTTAAGGCTCTTCTAAGGAGACATAATAATTTGATTTCACTTACGTGAACAACTGCATTGATCTAATAAGAGAAGTCTCGATTGCGCGTTCGTAAAATAGCTAATGAAGATAATAATCATTACCTCTACCCCCTGGGCAATGTATCGTGTAACCTATTGTTGCTGTGTTTGTGACGTGAACAAGATGGCGTTGATCCAATGATGTCATTACAAATATTTCAAAACATGGCAGGCAGATCACATGACGGTCTTGACAGGGAAATACCAAAATGGGATTCCTAATTTTGACAGTAAAATAAGAAAAGTCAAAAAAATCTTTTGAAAATAGCTAGGGTTACGTGTGATTAGAGGATTAATTGAAAATAGAGAATACCTGTGAGTTCACACCACCTGTATTATATGGTCAAAGAATGAAAAAAAAAAAAAACGCTATTCCTTTCTGAGTTTGTATTTTGATAGAGGTGCTCATAATTGTCTTTTCAAGATATGACAGCTCGCTTTCACTTCGCAAATATTGTGAGAAAATTATATTGATAGATAATAAGACGTTTTGATCAGTATAAGCCCACATTGCCTACAATATACCTACCTACACATGCCTATAATATACCTACATTGTTTCATATCCTGCGCCACATTTCAAACTCAATTCTATCATTTTATCAAGTAACAAAAGTCTTTAATCGACTTCCATTTGATAACAATGACAATTCCTGTATAGAGCGTCATTGCTTCATTTTATGTTCACAACAACAAAAAAATAAAAACGTTGCTAGTCACTATTTTGATATCAATCACTTCTAATTGCAAATCAAAATCTTGATCTGAGTTTGATCATACTTAATTGTTGGTATAGAAAATATCCAATTTGGTCATTTTTACTACCTGACATCTGTGCAGCCAAGACAAGGAACTCCTTTAAGATTTGACCAAACTAATTTCAAAGGTGTTGCATCATTCTGATCTCCTTCAGCAGATGTATGCTCAGCACATTTAAAAAAAAATTCCTAGACCAAATAAACCATAAAAATAATTATTACTTGATATTAATCTATCATTTAAGCCCTGCCTCAACTTGACCTCAATTAAGAATTGTAAATCAGAAAAAAATATCATTGCTCTATCCGGAAGAGCTCAAATCGAATTGGACTGTCAGAAAATTCTCCTATCCCACAAGATGGTACTTGAAAATTTCTTTCTATTATGACGGCCACATGAAATGTTGGGCTACATTTTACATGCTCGTATCCATTACATACAAACAACCCTTAGCCATCTCCCATTATTTTTGTAAGCTGATTCCACAATTATGCAATTACGTATAATGACCAAAAGGTTGCGATACATTATGCTACTTACTGCATAACTACCATCACAATTTCTACTGAGGCATTGACCAGACACTTGATTTAATTTCCTAACATCATCCCAACTATTTGGTCCCTAAAACATGATAGACACATAGCACTGAACCGTAGCAGTATCATGATATTTTTGCAATACAAAGTCCAATGACAATGAACATAAGCCTATGGGCACATTCCATTAGGGGGTGAAAACAGTTGCCCAAAATATTCCCTGAAAACATCAGAAAAATCTTTTAATTCACCCAAAAATTGCCTGGAAAATGGCCTTTTAAAACATTTGGGGGGGGCTAACTGTCCTCCCCACCCCCACATCATACGCCCATGACAATAAACACACATGGCTACTGTTGCTTTTCAATAGCTGTTCAGCATCGAATCCATTTAGTATCCCAATTAAAATGAAAAAGCTTGAAAATGCAAAATGTTCTTGGAATTTAGAGAGAAGTGCGGGATTAACAGTTTTGATTGATGAGTCCTCAAGGCAGGATTAATTTGAGAATAATGGCCAGTTTTCAGACTTGGAAAAGTTGACCACTATATAGAGAAGGGCGACTTTATATACAGCTAGATTCAATAGAAATCAACATGTGTGACAATGTAAAGTGACCATTGTAGACAGGTGGCTGCTCTAAAAGGTGATCTTTATTAAAAAGTTTCTCTGTGTATGATAAATAATTAAATATCGCTGCATTTTTAGAGTCAATTATACTTTGGTCAAAGCATTAAGTATAAGACCGTATTTCTATTGCACAACCAGTCTTTCTTGCATATAGTAGACAATACAGATTCAATCCTTTTATCTAACCTTGTTCAAGGTAAATGAAAGATTCTTGCACTTGTGGCAACGCACACGCAGTTTTCCTTTACAAACAGGTCTTTTGCATACATCTTTGCAGTGTACATAGAAACATTGCAATGCTTTTGATGCTAACAACAAAATACAAATTTAGGTCACACCTTGATGAATCAATAATCACTCTTAAGAGCAAGAACTATGTTCTGCAAAAAATAGCTCAAAAGTTGATTGCTGTGATATTTTACCATTGAGGCATTTCAGAAATATTGGGAAATTTGAACGGAAAAAACGTAACTTTTGATGTATTCTACCAGCACACCACTATTGATCAAGCTTAACAGTTCCAAGTCTTAGTAAAACATGTCAAGGATGCATTAGTAATAATCAGAAAGTTATTTGTTTGATTCATAAAACAAACCTCCAGATTCTATACTTGTTACACCCTCAGATGAATGACCAATGTTGGCAGTTGAATAGCTAGTTGTCACATTAGCAGGTTCCAGGGCATTGTTGTCAAGAACAACCACATGCATTGTAGTCAATGTATCGATGGAATAGTTCTGGAATAACAATCAACATTTGACATAGACTAAAATTATTTGCAATTACTTGACCGGCAGTTTCAGTCACAATGAGTTCTGACTGGGCCCCTACAGGGCTGTTGTTTGGCGCTGAAAAGACTCAGAAAAGTTGAGATAAAGCTTCATAGCCTACTTAATTCAGCTTCAACATAAATTTCCCACGTCATCGTACTGAGACACATATGTTTGTTACCTTCAGAAATGGCAATCAACTGCACAACCGAATGTGGATTGAGCGGCATCTTCAATTCAAAACAGTCTTGAAATACAGTTACTTTAAAAAACAGGGAATCTAACTACTGAAAAAAAATAAATTCTGGTCACTGGAAGCCAATCCCCAGTATCATTTAATGCCAAAGTTGAAAATAACCAATTGATCCATAAACCATTTATATAAGCTCATGACGATCCTATCAGCAGTATCCTAACGTAAAGACTGTTGTCCTGACTCTCCAAATTTAATCTGACAATTTTGCTGCTTTAGAATAACTGGGTGGGCTGTTGTCATCCTCTGTATTGCACAATATAGGTAATCACACCTGAAGACTACCTGTTCTGCATAGCTTTTGATTGGTATTTCGCTTTTTTATGAAAATATATGAAAGTTTCAGTACAGTTCCTAGGAGTCAAAAGCAACATTCCATGCACATTTGATGGGCTGAGCTTTGGAAATTGGAAAGCAGGGTCCTCTACTGTCCTGTCACCTGTCACGTCAATTTAATATTATCAGCACCGTGAAAATGAGTTGCACAGCTCGAAAGCTCAAAGTTACAGAATAAATGATAATAATGATGGCAATGATAAAGATACTTTTTTGACTCGATGCAACGCACAAATTCCAATTCTTCAAAAGCACGATATTATCACGTACGACAATAGCAATAAGATCACAATGAAAGAGCTCTAATTTATTAAATATACTTTACATGCTTAGCTGGAACTATTTAGTTTTATTGTGACGCAATAATACTGCACACAGTCCAAGTAAAAAGATAAACCTACCATGTTTTATGTCCTACTTACATCGACTGTTTTCTTGTCATCCAATCGTGCCCCCGCAAACACGAATTGGATAGTCACAGCATCAATTCCCAGTTTATCAGCTACCATATTCTTACACTCAAGTATGCTCCATGATTTATTGACTTCAAACAACTGTTTCTTTCCATTAATTTGGAGATAAATTGATTGCATTTCTGCTGCTCTGTGATCCGCCATTTTTGTTGTGCTGCTTGAAAAAGAGAATACCATGATCATCGTCATCATTCTTTTCTTTGAAAGAGAACCCCGATAAATGAGCCGTGTTCCTTGCATTCTGATTAACAGTTTATTTCATACAGTTCCTGAAATTGAAATGCCAGGACCTATTTTTAAATTTCGTTTCACTCCCTATTCTCAGGTGGGATACGCCTGCTTTCATCGAAATCTCTTTGGACTCTTCCCCGAAAATGTCAGAGTACTATGTTCACAAACTACCGCACACCCTCATCAATTCTCATGACAATGACGAGTTAGAAAGAAGAGAAATGATATTTTCTACAGCAGCACTGCAGCAGAGAGTCAAGAGGTAATCGTAGACTTTCTGGATCTAAAATTCAACTCTGGTGGTAAATCTACTTCCAAAGAATTTCAAATTTAAACATTGAAAGAGCAATGAAATTTTGTCAAAAAGGAATTAAACCTTTCGAAATGTTATCTGTCGTTCTCGGAATGTGGCTCATAATTTCCCACATTTTGTGACACCCTATAAAGTTCATTAGTTACTCTCCTATTGGCTATACTGTACTAGGAATTGTCACGCAATGTCAACAAATTGGATTTAACAGCTATCTCATATAAAATACTTTTGCAGAGAACAAAACTGAATTAAACCTTGAAGAATCACCATTCATTTCAGTAAAATAATTTGAAATATTCAATTTTAGTCCAGATTTTCAGATCGCATGCACAAGAAGTATAATGTGTAAAAGTGTAAAATATATAAGCATTTATTCAATTGTTTAAACATAATAAATAATTTTGATTATTAAAAATGTGATACGTATTCTTTTTGAATAAAACAAAACCTACTTTTTTTTATGATCTGATTATAAAACTGAATTGTGTGTATGTAGTTTAAAATTGGATTTCAGTAGGAGATAGCGTGAAATCTACCATCTGCCAATAATTATGAAGTTGACCTTCTACCAATTGAATGTAGACCACATAGAGATTTTTTATTACTACTTCAATACTTGAAAGTTGTATATTTTATCATTTGCTATTTTTTGTAATCAATTCTAACATGGTATATCTCATTTTATCTCACAAAACACGAAGCTGACGTTTTGAAATCAACTCAAAAAAGTAAACAGAGAAATGTTAGTTTCTTGCTTAATGTCGACAAATATTTCAAAGGTGAGAATCTTGATAATTTTTTACATTTCTCTACCGTATACTTTCAAATTATTTGAGTAGATTACAATCTGTTGTTCTTATAAAAACGATGTGTCGTAGAAAACCAAAATGATTTAGCAAAATGCAGATAACGATAT
>JANVCG010013283.1:2610-28443 GCA_025505365.1 Haliclystus inabai | reverse complement strand
GAATTGGATTAAGTACCGGAAACCACACACTTTGCTGATTCTAACTTAGTAGGAATTCAGTACAAACAATTGGAACATAATTTTGCTGGCCAATGCGCAGACGGACTATACGAAGAGGAAAAGTCTGTCTGCACGCAGGCTACGGTCAAAGCTGCATACATCATAATAGAGAATGAGCAAATACATTGAAATAAGCAATAGGATAGATTGCAATATTGTAAACAATTGGAGAGTATTTGGTTAGCTGATCAACAATTATTTATTACATCAACATAAGTTGAGAATACAGAAAAGTTCTATAATGCCGCTACTGCCTCAAAGTTAGTGGTTGTGTTAATGCTGTTAGAGGAGAGGTTAAGGCACAGTCAGAGTCATGGCAGATTTGAAGATATTGCAGATTTTACTTACAGTTCATAAAACTTCTCCCATTGTGGATTGAGGGTTTTGTAAATTGTTGAAGTAACAAGTCTTTGATTGTTTAATTCAAAGACAGCGAACGGGTCACTAGCACCGCTTAAATCAGCCACTGCTAAACCAACAGCACGATGCAGCTTTACCTAAACAACCAATCACCAGGATATTCATAAGAAAAATGAGCTATAATGTAGTTAATTATTAGACCTATATCTGTTAAATCAAGTTAAGAAATTGATTCATTATGTTAATTGTAATTCTCCTCTATTACACTTGGATGGAGTTGAAAACTCTGTGAGCAATCAAGCAAAAATCACAGTAAACATACACAGTGAAACCTGCATATAATGGCCAGCTATGAAAGGCAAATCGATTGACCAATATGGGAAGGTGGCTCTTTTGCAGAGGTGACCGTTATGGCAGGTTTGATTGTATTGTTGAATAGTTTGACGATCAAACTCATCATTTCAAAAGGCAAGCTGATCTTTGAAGTGCCTCTCATCTGCATTTTAATTTACTTTTTTTTAAATCTCTGTAATTTAATTGGTTGGTACCAAGGCCAGAGTAGGGGAGTCTCGGATAAAAGCATTTGTTGAATTAAAGCTAAGCTTTGAAATGGGAAAGCGCATTTGCTATTTTGTCGTTTTATTCTGAAAGAGCATTACTGGTACTACAATTGTAATTGAAAAATAAAGTTGGCAATGAGCAGCAGTAGCTTCTCTCGAAAATGGAGGAGAAACATAAGCTTTTCAAATGTCCAATTTTCGTCTTCAATTTGGATAATTATTCTGTATTTCATAACCCAGTTACAATTTTGACTGATTCTTCAGTTGATTAGGTTCACAAATAATCCAATTAGTATTTCATGGCTGGTAGTCTAGGTACTGACTGTGGGAATGTACATCGATTTTAGGCCTGCAGAATCATACCTCATATCATTGAACGGGCATGGAAAACTCCACATGTCATTTCACTAGTAATACATTATAGTCTTGTTTGAAATACTTGTACATCATGACAATAGTGGGCCTTACAGCAGCATTCAAGCATTGAAGTGTCTCAACTCTGCTGTAATTGGTCCTAAAATGTCACAACTGTTCAAAGTTAAACATGAACTTCCTATCCTCCTGAAGAATATAGCGAAAGTGTCAAAATTCAGAACTTGGAATTAACATTTTATTTAAATTCAAATGCAAGAAATGGCAAAGACCTACCTGAAGCCAGCCAATTACTTTCATATTTTTCGCAGTTTGCAGTAATGAAAATTTATTTTCAGTTTCAATTCGATCAGATGGATTAAATATTTTTGTGTTTAGATCTGATGCGCAACCAGGTGGTGCTAAACCAGTTATTGATAATCGTAAGCATACAAAACCAGCCCGGTCTTCCAGGGGTGCTTCGATATAATGTGATTTCTCGTGTTGCAGGTCACTCAGATTGAGATTGCATCTGAATTGACAAAACGAAATTCACTATAACAAAACGGATATTTAAGGAAACAGTACAATAGACACACCGATACAACCCAGCTCTTAGGTAAGCCCTTTCTGAAGTATCCATCTACACATTGGTATTCTTCATTAAGATGTTATTAAGAGCGCTGTGGATCAACTAGTGGATGTTTTGAACTGAAAAGTGTGTGGACTTTTCGACAAGAGGATGATTGTGTTTGGAAAAACACCAAAAGTTAACAAAAGTGTAAATGGTGTCAGATGATGTCTGCACAGACAATAATTCAAAGCATGCTTACCTTCCCATGAATTCATCTTTGCCAGGGTCTCTGTCCCATACTGTGATTTCTAATGTATTAGGCGTGTCAGAATAAAATTTCAAATCAAATTGCTCATTCCATTGTGGATCTAGCGTTTGTTTGCAACACTGTTGAAAAACAAATATAACCTTTCCATCAAAATAAGAGCTACAACATTAACACACTAGTCACTGTAACAATGCTTGAAATGATGAGGAACTTGAACAATTCCTTTCAGAGAAATAAGAATTGAAACACAACAACTATCAAATTGTGTTCATACTTGAGGCACATTCCCAACCAAACAATATGTGTTCTACGGATTTTTATGATAAGAATTTAGAATAGATTAGTTCTTGAACATGACCTTTGGGTTTACTCTTTGCTGTGTTTTTGATGTAAATTTACATTTACCATAAAATGGTATTTATTGAGAAAAATTAAAATATAAATCAAAAAACAATGAAAAGAAATTGAGTAAAAATAATTGAATAATTTAATGCTATAAACTCAGAATATAATTATTGTTGGGAATTGACTTCTTTTAGTGCGGGTTTAATACAATTCCCAATCACCAGTTTAAAATTAAATACAACTTGCAACCATTTTCTAACAAAATGTTGATAAACATGAAATCAATGAAACCTGCACGAAACAGAGGATTCTAAAATAGGGAAAAGTTGACCAATATATAGGGGTGACCTTTAGTACATTAGTTAGATTCAGTGTAGATCAGCATTTTCTATAATATAAATCGACCATTATAGACAGGTGACTGCTCTATAGGGAGAACTTAATCTACATATTTTGCTCTGCACAGCTTCAAAAGCAAATATTTGACAATTTTGTTCCTAAATCTTATAAGTAAACGTTCCTGATCATTATCCACAACAAGTTGATTTGAGTTACAGCAACATCTATTCTATCTTAACTTCATTTACTTTTCTTGAAAACATCCCCAACATTGCTTTTTGATCACAAAAAATTTATCAGATACGAAATTTTGATACATACAAATAGACAAGAATACTTAGTATAACTTAATTAGACTTAGAACTATCCCTGACCTTGGTTTTGTATTTTTCATTACCAAGTTTGAATCGACAGTAAGGATCACTAAGTCCTAAAAGAAAAAGAAAACATGGTAGTTGGTAGCTTTTACAATTGTATAGCTTGAACAATAAGAACTGCTAATTTAACTCACTACAACTTCTGGCTAGTCTAAAGGTAGGTCTCACTGGAGAATGTTCAAACTATCTTGCTAGTTGACTTCAGAAATGAACACTAATTACAGGTAAATATTTACTATTTAATAGTGTAATCCATTCTTGAGTTTCAATCAAAAGACAAATAAAATATTCTGATTATAAAATAAAACATAGACCTTCTGCTGTTGTGTGGTAATGATGCCTATGTGATTTTAAATTATATACCTAGAGTTCACTAGACTACATAGAAAACCAATTATAAGTTTGGGGACATTGGCCACTATAGAGAGGTGACCTTTATGGGCAGGTTGAAATTTGAAATAATATGAATTGGCCATTATAGACAGGTGGCTGCTCAGCAAGGTGACCTTTATTCAAAGGTTGTGTTGTATTATCATCTCATACCATTATCATCCATTGGATTTAATTTCTTTCCTTCCGATAATAGAACAGATACAATTCCATCCCATTGTTGAAGACGAGCATGACTAGGGCGTGATCCACTCTTGCGGTTCGTCATCAAACGAGCAAACTAAACAATGATAGATAAAATATCACATAACTGTTCCAGATTCATTAACTTATATTTTGCACAAGTTTTTAACTCACATTTAGTGAATGTGATAATTGTTAATTAACTGCTATGCTCTACACTTATATAGAATGCTAAATTGAGATCTATCATGTTATTTTTAAGTTCAGAACACAACAAGGATAAGCTATGATGTGATCTTGCAATTTGATTGGCTAATGCTTGTGACGCTCAAAACTCTCAAGACAGCAAAGAGCAAAAAAAAACAACAAACAAGTTTTAAACTTATTTATCGATGAGAACAAAAACAAATCGTCTATTTACAGATTCGAAAAAATTCTATATGACAAAACTTTCCAAGATTTATTAAATGAATCGAAAGTTGACTCTACAAAAGCTACAATGCCAATCTGTGCCAAAAGCTGCTCTTGAAGTTTAAAGGCTAGCAATTTCATGATTTCAGTCAGATCATACTAGTCTAAACTAGGGGTGAAATTGCAACTATAGATGGAAATGCTATTTTGCATTCTGAACTGTCAGAAGCATTGGTTAATGAGAATGCATTGTAAGGTCTGCATTGGATAAAATTACACAAAAGGTATGGTACACAAACTGGAGCTTTTCTAGTGACAAAGGCATACAATGAAACCTGTATATAATGGCTAGCTATGAGAAGCAATAAATTGACCATTATAAGCAGGTGACCTTTACATACAGGGCGATTTAATAGCAAATACTATTTTAGACATTTCAAAAGTGACCATTATAAAACTAAAACTCTTACGTCTTGTCTTTCGTTGGGTGTTTTGGGATTAATAGTAATTGACACAACCAGCTGTCCAAGTTCTTCATGCAACCCATTATCATTGCTCAGATTAAGAATGAGGTTGTTCTCGCTTTGAAGATACAATAAAATATAGTTAACACAAAATAAGGAATTTTCTTGTTTATCTTTTGTTGCAACACAAGGATAAGAGAAATCGAAATTCTTTCATGAAAACACAAAATGGTTATCCTCTAGTGTATAAAAGCACAATTAATTATTCAAAAAAAGTTTTATTTGGGGATAGGATTTCTGAGAAATGGAGAGATGCAGGCGAGATTAGATTAGACTTACAACACTAAGTGTAAACAATAGGTTATGGACTTTGATTGCACAAGCAATGAAAGAAGACAGCCAACAAAATCTATGCACATGTGGATCAAAGTTCAGTTTAATATTAACTGTTTTCTGAATAAAACAAGGTATGGCTGGAGCACTGTTGGTTGTTATAGGGAGGGGTATAAAGGGTTTTGCAGTACATAAAGGCTACATAACGTCATGTCTTACTACGTGAAAAGGTTTTAACATATAACTGATGAATGCTCTTATGCCAGCCTGATAGTTGTACAATCAATTCTAAATTAAACAAAAAACACATTTATCATTGACTAAAGGCAATGCACGAAGTGTTGCCTTATTTAAGACTTGCTACTAATAAGACTTACACATTAACTTCCAATGGACCAAGGTCAACCTGGGCCATACCCATATCGTCATCTGATCCAATCCGATCAAAATCATAAACTCGAAATAATAAATTAGTGTTAACGTCATCAATGGCTAGTGGAAATGATTCATTCCATGTTGGATCTAAGTTTTTGAAAATAATCTTTGATTTGAAAACACATTTTCCATGCAACTTGACTTTTACGTATGGATCACTTGTTCCTAGAAATAGAATAAAACCAAGGAGATTAATTTAATTGGTACTTATCTGCAAACAATATCTGCAATTATGAAGGCAGTCAAGTGTGCGTGTAGTGTACTATGAACTTGATATTGCCGTGTTTGTGATCTTGCGATCAAATGGGCGTGTAGGAATTAATTACTGTATTGTTCAAGTTGACACGTCCTCCTGGTCTTCCTGTAAAGTGTGAACGTCATTTTGTGTTTTTGAAGTGGTAAGACAGTGAGTTTACGTTGTTGTGCATGACGCTCGCTTGTTTGGTGATTGTTTCGTGATGAATATTGTATTGTGATTGGTTCTCAAGTTGTCATGTGACTTATGTGCTCGTGGTATAATTAGTTGCACTCTTGTTTAGTATCGTTCTCTTGCTCGTGATTGTTGAATAAAGACACTCCACACCAAGCCGAAAACATCATTTTACATCAAGTTGTACATAATGTGCACTTACTTGGATGCTTAGAGTTGAAAGTAAATTTGGAATTTAGGTCAGGATGGTCTAAATTATGAACATGAAGTAATGCAGAAGCTTGATCAATTGATATCACCTCTTGATCATTTTACCTATTATCACCACACATGATTGAAGTAGTTAACACTAGTAATTGATGACCTGCTCCGTTGAGTATGGCATTGGGAGGGTTAAATTCTGAATCTTGACATATACTTGCACCGTAGAAAGTATCAGATCAAAAGCACTGTTTTAGATTGAATCGATAAATCTTTCAACGTATTAAATTTCGAATTAAGCGGAATCATGAAAGATACTCACTTTGAGTTGGTCAATAGATCTATTGTAATACAACGTAAACAAATGTGAAAGGTATTGAAAATGAGCTTATACTGTACAGTATAACGCAACTGTTTTGTTGGGTAATTAAGATGTGATTGTGAAATTTTAGTCTGAAAACTGCAACACCATGAAGCATGGTACAGTAAGGCGACCAAGCAAAGCCAAAATACTAAACTCGTGCAGAAATATTTTATTCCGATAAATCAAGCAGAAGACGAATTTGGGGAAACAATGGCTGTTAGATATGAATATTAACAAACAGCTATCGAATGATATTCAATTTAATAACTTTCCTATTGAAATACTGGAGAACATCACGGAAAAATGCAGTGAAACATACGAAGATGAAGACATTTGCATTTACATGGAAGAGAATGTTAAACTAACCAGAGAGAAACTTTTTTCATTGAATAGATACAGAAAACAAGATTAATTAGACTCTTATTGCATTGGGTAGACAAAGGATTTTATAACATTTATTGAAATCCAGTTTCTAATCTGGCTGCAGATTTCTAATGACTCTTTAAATAAGGCTACTTATCATTTCACTCTTTGCTGTACAAGCTTTATGTACCTTAAACGATTAGGACATAGGCTACAACATAGGGTGGGATCACATTTTCTATTACCTGTTCGATCTCTTGCGATAAGATGCCTGCCTTCAATAACTTTGATTTCAACAGCAAAAAATGAACATGTTCCACTTCTCCACACCATAGCAGCCTATGAACAAATTAACATAACTTAGCAGGTAAATTTTATTTAGATGATAAGCCATATAAAAAGGTGGGTATTTTTCTATTCAAACATACAGGAAACAGTTGTGAACACATCTGCTTGTAAAAGCCAGTCTCAAAAATCTTATTGGAGATTGATATCACATGGAGCTGTCTAGCCGGCAGATCGTCTGGCTTAAACATGATAAAGTCATGATGCTACTCAACATATTCTGGTAAAATTTTCAAAACAAAATTCTTGATGAACTTTTTACAAATTTCAGAATATCTTTCAAGCCTATTTTGTTTTGAGATAAGTAATTGGAGGGCTCAAACTATGAGGCAGCTTTTGAAATGTGGTATGTGATTTTTACCAAAAAAAAAACCAGGGTGTGAGGAAAGACCTCACTCTCTACTCCGAGTTTGAACTTTGTGCAATTATCATACTTTTGTAACATGTAGAATTGTGAAATCTGAAATTCAGATTAGCAGGCGAGGCGTTGCCTTATATTTGAATTATTTTCATCACTTTGTTCTTTGGGTCACTGAATTTAAAACTTTTATTGCACGTATGAAAAGATATCAGTGCAGATACAGGTAGCCTATCTAATTCAATTCTTCGTCCAGAAAAACCTGTTTTAACATTTGAAATTCAGACATATTTTACATGCTGTGCTGTAAAAACAAAATAAAACTAAAATTTTGAACAAAAAATCTTGAAAATATTTTAAATCTGAATACAATCAACCACAGGTTAATAACGGTAAGGATTGATAGGGGAGTATAAAGCACTTGGTGCCCCTCGTCACTTGAAGTTCTACAAGTGCATAACTTTTATAAATCAGTAATAACTTGATAATTTATTCGAGAATTCAGAATAATTTCTTAATAATAGCACATTGTTTTAACGAAATTTTAGATCTATTGTTAGGCTATTGGTTATTCAATTTTCTTAGATCAATGGTCCTAATAGTCCAAATATTTATAGCCCTGGTATTTGCGTTGAGGTATTTTATTGTAAAATATCAAAGGTGAGATACAATTTAAGCTTATGTTCAGGGATAGGATGTACTGTGAAAATTATGATGGGATCATGCTAAATAAAAATATAAGATTCATGTTGACAATTTTAATCAAGGCAGAATCATAAAATCAAGCGCCAACAGAAATTTGAGTGAAGGTCAATGTAATAAGCAGAGCTCGGGTAACCAATGGGTTGTTTAAATAGTAGTGTTTAGTTATAGGGCCTACATGATAACAGGCCTTTTCAATAACTCAAAGAGGAAAGTATGAAAAATAATTTCCACCCAAATAAGAGTATTTGCTTCTTCACATTTGAAGTTAGAAAAATATGCATGAGACTATGAGTTGAATTATTAAAGAAAGGTAACAATGTTTGTGTTATGAAGAATACTTGATTCAATTCAAGAATTATTAACCCATCTGTGCTTCAGGTTATTTATCTATTTTTATTTTATTTTACAATAATAATTATAAACAATTTTGAAGCAGCATTTGTTTTCCAGTCCCAACTTGAGCTATACCTAACAAAAAGTTACCAAGTCTGAAGCAAATGTAACTGGTCTTTATTTTCTTACATGAATAAACTGGTAGGAGGAAAAGTTTTAGAGATTGTTTGAATCCTTAATTAATTCAAGCCCAAGGCCCTGGTAATATAAACCTGGCATAGAGCTTAAGCTAGCTAATGAGTGTAGGCCTATTAGTGCAATCTTCCATAAAGGAAATAATAGTCTGGGAATTGTCTCAGCCAGATCCTAGGTATCACCCACTTGTCGTAAGCAATGAGAGGGAACATCTATGGAATTCAGCGTATTGACAAGACTGTTTGAAACCTCTTATAAATTTTCTCAACCAAATTGAAAATTAAGCATTTATTTGCATGGCAACCAAGTGAAAGAGTGGGAGTTTGATTTTAAAACAATATCTACTGTGAAAAGAGACATAGCTAATTGGGAGATCAAATGAGACAGATTTTGAATAATTCTCAAACGTTGCCTTAATATTCCAAGTATACTGGACTAGGTCATTAATCTTCACAGTTGAGTCATTTAGCGCCCCGTAATACCAGACAGTACTGCACCATCTGTTAACTAATAAGCACATTAAACTACTTTAATGATGTGATGAATCCATCTTGTGAGGGAGCGTGAGCTCCAGGTGCAAATTGATATAACATGTCTATGTCAAAATTATATCTTTTAAATAATATATACATAAGGTGCTAATAAGGATCGAAATTTCCCGTTGTTACGACGTGTTTTCATATGCTATCTAGCTTATTGTTGTTCTGTCAAAGGTAGATTAGTGCATTTAAGTGTTTGATGCAAGACTGGTCTATCTGCAGTACTGCATTATGTTAAGATGGTTTTCTGTATCTAGGTAGGAATATTTTCCCACTGGTTTGTTGGGTTCAAAACATTTGCTTGTTTGGAAAGTCTATGAGAGTCTATAGCACTAAATGAATAAAATTGGTTGTGCTTTTTGCATGGGTCTATCATAGCCTCTGAGAAGTATGGAGTTTTTCTGTTATGTGTAATTCGAACTGTGTGCACATGTGCTGACTAGAAGCCTCAAAGCTGTGCAAACGGACATTTGATGTCTGTGCAATTGAGCATCGGAAAAAGAGCATCGCATAATTTCCAATAATTTTGACAGCATCACAACAGCTTATAACCGCTTAAGATGACAGGCTAGAATTATCTCAGGGACGCCGTTATAAAAGAATGTTACAGTGCGTGCGTGAAAGTGGGAGGGGAGCGACGTTTGCTATTAAAAAGTTCAACAAACAAACAGTGAATCCTAACGTGTATTTAATACACAGTGATCAGCAAACCGATTTACATCAGAACTGGAGCTAAGGAATTTTTAGTAAGCAAAATAAAATTGCAATTTAAAAACAATTTTTACATTGAGACTCAAACTTACGGTAGAGCCAGGCGGCAAGTCTGCAAATAAGTCGGTTTCGTCTATCGCAACTTCACCGTTCTCAACCTCATCAAGACCACTACCATCAGAGTTTGGCGATGAATTACAGCTGCTTTCGTCATTTGCTGTGACTATTCTATCTAATCGTTCACGATGTGAAACAGCCACAGCACCGTTTTTCGTCATTGAAGTTGATCTTGCTTCCCTGGAATTTTTAGTAGCTCTTAATTCAGTCATAGATTTTGCCTTGGTTCTAGAACGTCGACGTAGTTTATTCCATGATTTAAAAAAACCTTTTCTTTTTCTTTCTTCCTCTAAAAAACATAATAATGATCATCACATATGTACCCATGAATGAAGATAACATCTTAGAAAATCATAACAAATTTTGTAAAACAACATAAAAGCATTATAATCGCCCCGTTGTGAGCCTTCAAAAGCTTGTAGTATAACAATCTACAGCAGCAAACAGCTGGTAGCAATAATCTAAAATCAATTTATAAATCAAATAAGGTTTTTAATCAAATACAAAATATATCAATCATTACATTACCTACCTAAAATTGAGCTATTTTCGCTTGTTTGCCCGTCACGGCTCTCGTCCGCCATTTTTGTTGCTTATGTTTTGGCGTTGTGATGGATTGACAAGTGCAAAGTCAATGTGGGACTGGAACGAGAAATGTGGCCTTTAGCAACAGGTAAAAATTGTACTTCTACAGCTGGTTTGATGTGGTACGTTTAGACTCTTTAATCTAGAAATTTATTTGAAGAATAATATTCACACATTTTCAAATATGAGTGAAACTCGCTATTTTACAACTGCAAGCGAGCTTTGGAAGTCTATAAACAAGGTGGCTGACTGCGAGGAAGCTCATGCTAGGCTCATTGAATTAAATTCCTTGAATAGATTTGACGAAGGTCAAAAACTATGGTTTCACAATAATCAAGCATAAAACTATTATTAGACAGTTATTTAAATTTATATTTTGGTTAGATAAGGAGAACAGGTTTGATTAAATTCTGTGACAATTCAACCCTTTCGAAGTTACACAAACATGGTTTTATTATTGTAAATTTCAGCAAATCTTCTTTCAAAATATTGCGTGATCGTCAAAAATAATAACCTTTCAAAGGTTTGCAAAAGAACGATGTGAGAGTGGTATGCTTACAATAAACATATTCTAGATCATATAAAGAATGTAAACACTTGATAGGAAGGTAAACAATCGCACAAAGAAAGACTTTGCGAATAATCGTCGTCCTATTGCAGTCAACATAAAGATAGACTATTGTATTGTCAAAAAGGAGTAAGCCATTCTTATTCTGAATAAACATTCTGACATGTGGCAGATTTCGGAAGGAAAAACTCAGGAGGTTGTACAACGTGAGCTTTATAAATTTTACATGTACGAGCAAATTGATTGTATAGCATAATCCTCTTCTTTGTTGTTCAAAATTATTCATTTTCTGCTGGAGTAGTCTTCTATTGAAGGAAAAAAGTTTATGCCCTTAAGAGCTCTATAGTCTGTTCGACATTCTTAGCAAAATAAGGTATCTCATAAATTTCAACGTTTATGTAAACCAATAAGTAATAAGCAAAATGGGTTTGGAAAGAAACATTACTTTTGGAAAGGGTAAAAACAAAATTAGAAGTGTAAGGCAGTCTCTTCTTCAGTTAACTAGCAAGAAAATTTACAGCGCCTTCGTAAGCTTTATTTACTTTACCATCAAAATCTGTTTCCTAGTTGTAAGAAGAACGCATTTTTAAACATTTCAAAGTCAAATATATCAAAAGTAAAGAGCAGGCTTTCTTTAATTTCATTCTAGATAATTATAATGAAATACTATATATTTAATATTCTTCTCCTTCATCATCTTCTTCTCCATCTGCAGTGTCTGTACCAACTTCTTCGTAATCTTTCTCAAGAGCTGCCATGTCCTCTCTTGCCTCCGAGAATTCACCTTCTTCCATTCCTTCTCCAACATACCAATGAACAAAAGCACGTTTGGCATACATCAAATCGAATTTGTGATCAAGACGGGCCCATGCTTCAGCGATAGCTGTGGTGTTACTCAACATGCAAACTGCACGACCGACTTTAGCCAAATCACCACCAGGCACAACAGTTGGTTCTTGATAATTGATACCAACCTTGAAGCCAGTTGGACACCAGTCAACAAACTGAATAGAACGCTTGGTTTTGATGGCAGCAATGGCAGCGTTGACATCTTTTGGGACAACATCACCACGGTACAATAAGCAACATGCCATGTATTTCCCATGACGAGGATCGCACTTCACCAACTGATTGGCTGGCTCAAAACATGCATTGGTAATTTCAGAAACCGTGATTTGTTCATGGAATGCCTTCTCAGCTGAAATGACTGGTGCATACGTTGCGAGAGGGAAATGAATACGAGGGTAGGGTACCAAATTAGTTTGGAATTCAGTGAGATCAACATTAAGTGAACCATCGAATCGAAGGGAGGCTGTGATGGACGATACAATTTGTCCGATTAATCGATTCAAATTGGTATAGGAAGGTCTCTCGATATCGAGATTTCTCCTACATATATCATATATAGCTTCGTTGTCAACCATGAAAGCACAATCTGAATGTTCAAGAGTCGTGTGGGTTGTCAAAATTGAATTGTATGGCTCTACAACAGCAGTAGAGATTTGAGGAGCTGGGTAGATTGAGAATTCCAACTTTGATTTTTTGCCATAGTCAACCGATAGACGTTCCATCAACAGAGAGGAAAAACCGGATCCGGTACCGCCACCAAAGGAGTGGAAGATCAAGAAACCTTGAAGACCAGTGCAACTATCGGCGAGTTTACGGATACGATCCAAAACTGGATCAATCTGCTCTTTGCCAACGGTGTAATGACCCCGTGCGTAGTTGTTAGCGGCATCTTCTTTGCCTGATATCAACTGCTCCGGGTGGAAGAGTGAACGGTATGTTCCAGTCCGAACTTCATCTAAAGGGATTAAACAAATACGGTAGGTCACGCCTAAACATATTCAATACATGCAGATTTTATTTTGCCAATAAAAGTATGCTCAAACGTTTGGGGGCTGTCTATCACTCTTGTCTCCCTATTACACATTTGAAATTGAATATGAAATTTCAAGAAAAGGCTCATTTTACGCTATATATGATGTTTCTCTGGATCCGAAACTTTTCAACAATAGAATAGAATCACTCTTACCTATTACAGAGGGTTCCAAATCGATGTAAACAGCACGTGGAACATGCTTGCCACCACCAGTTTCAGAAAAGAAGGTGTTGAATGAATCATCTCCTCCACCGATAGTTTTATCACTTGGCATCATACCATCAGGCTGGATACCATGTTCAAGACAATATAATTCCCAACATGCATTGCCCATTTGGACACCGGCTTGTCCGACATGAATTGAAATACACTCCCTCTGATGAATGGAAAATATACCAAGAAAAATATCATTTGATCATTCAAAAAAACATTAAATGGATGGGAATTTATAAAATATCTACTAAGACAACTTTGGTTCCAATATACAGTTCTTGGTACTTGGTCGATTTCGCAATAGTTTGCCAACTCATTAATTTGCAGCTTGAAACGCAGAATTCAATTTCAGAATTGAGGTCCGAAAAAACTTCTAATGCTCTTTCTATCACATTTATGTCTTTTTACCGTAGAAGAATTCTACGATAGAATAAAATATACACAGAAAAATAAATATTAATTCTACTTTATTGCAATCAGAACAAAGTTCACATCACACACACAAGAGCCCGGGAATAAAAGACGTGTTAATAAGAGCAAATTACCAAACAACTGAACACAAAGACGAACAAATAACATCCTTACCATGATGCTAAGATTAATCTAAAAGGACTATCAAGAGAAGACAGGCGTTATTCGAATCTCTTTGGACAACAGAAGTGTAACGATCCTTCCTTGGCCAAAAAACTGTTGAATAAAATGAGTTTTCAGAGCGCGGGAACATCATGTGGGAGTGTTCGCACCTTTGGGCTTTTCTATTGTCTTTGTCACATTTGGATTGGATAAAAAATATAATACTCAGTTGGTGGTATTGTTTCAGGCATCTGTTTCAACTTAGGTGTGAAAGCTGTCTGTGTACACATCACGAATAGGTTTTGTGTAAGTCTGCCTGTAGACCCGTCTCGAACAGACTGTGGATAGGGTACGCTTTCAGCGGGGCATAGAGTCGAGGGAGAAGACCATTTCATCAAACAAACTTTGAATAATCCAGGTAATATCATACTTTGAATCAAAATTCTTCGTCTCTGATCTCGAACCCTTTGCTCAAAGTTGAGCAACTCTTATTCTGGCGAAGAAACATCGATCAAAATACACAAAATCATAAATGTTTACTTGTTTGTTAGTATGTTTGTATGTGTATATCTTCATCAATATTTTATCAAAAAATACATCTTGCTTGTATTATCATATCATATAATCCAAACTTATAATACTTGATACATAGTACAAATCCAAAAGTTCAAGCAGCAATAATCTGTACATATATTTTACTAATAAAATAAAATAAAATTTCACGTAAACTCACAGCAAAAGGAAAATATGCAAATGTAAAGCTATATTTATGATCTATCAACTTGAACCTGTATTTGAACAGAAATTCAATAAAACCTTTTCTATAATTTATTTTTTCATCTAACATATAGCTATAGTACAATTTATACTAAATAAATATCTATTGAAACTAGCTTTGGAAAATCCAATTATTGAAGTCAACGAGTTGTTCAACTTCCTTAAAATCGATTTATTTTAATCGAATGTTTTGAACAAGTAAAGATCAACCTGTGTTTGAGTCCAAATGATCTAACTCTCTACGTTTGTTTAGCTTCCAGAAACTGTCATGAGCAGGCGAAAGTAATTAAATAGTACCAATTTGATGATAGTCTACAGAAAGGACTCTTGGATAGGCTATGAATTCATCGTTATTGTATAGATCAGACTGTTAAGTCGCATGGTTTGATAAATAGATAATAACACTTGATTTTATAGTTATCAATAGCTCTGCCCTCCCCCTCCTTATAGCGTTGTATCGTGTACTAATTGAGTGAATGTATTGTTTTCATCACGATATTGTATTAAAAATGCACCCTTTAATTCATCTAGTACTTCGGTGTTTTCTAAACTGTAACGAGACGATGGTTGAGTTATGATTGATATTTTATGTGGCTGTCTCTTCTTGAATGCTTTGATTTCCTTCCTGTGCCGAACTGATAATTTATCACATTCCATTTCAATTTTACGACGTAAAGAATGA
The DNA here is from genome assembly GCA_025505365.1 of Haliclystus inabai. NCBI lineage: Eukaryota > Metazoa > Cnidaria > Staurozoa > Stauromedusae > Haliclystidae > Haliclystus > Haliclystus inabai. Next base: position 13,052 of record JANVCG010013283.1, on the reverse strand, counting down.
AGATCTTTCAACAATTCAAATCCATATTTCTTGGACATAACTAGAAAAAGGAAAATAAAATTTAAAAGATTGTCGGTCGATATCTGCAAAAATAGGGTCATCTAAATCTATGGCTAGTGTAGGTGTGCCTAGAGGGAAGGGTTTTCATTATTTGATAAACTCAGAATTCATATAAATTATAAACTCCTAATGCGTGGATTGGCGAACTGAGATCTCAAAAATGATGAAGACCTAAATTTTGCAATTAACAAATTGGTACTTATACAAACAGTTGTCAACACATAATAAACAATAGCAAATTGATGTAAGTTGCTACAATAAACTTGCTGCTTTTTAAGTTGAACACACGAGGGTTGTTTGGCGATAAAAGGAACCCTTTGAAAAATGAGCCTGCGTGACAAGTTCGTTCAAGCGTCTTTCATTTTTCCAAGAAAAGCTTGTATATTGAATGTAAACATTTATAATGTGTAAGAAAAATTTTGCGCCAAATAAAAGAAGGTAGAGACTTATTTATTCAATATTTGGCCATTAGAACAGTATATCTGGGCCATGCCTATATCCTGGATTCTATATATATTGACCAATCATCTTACAGAGATTTATTCTTAAAACGATATTTTTTCACAATTGGCAAATTGATTATAAAAAAGAATCTCACCTTGCGAATTATTATGATACCGAGGTTTTCGATCCTTCCATTTCAACTTCCATGTAAAATAACCAATCACACAAAAGAAAACAAATGAAACTAGAAGAACAACAACAGCTGTTCGATAACTGTCTGATTGAGACTTTATGGGAGACTCGACTTGACGACTTTTGCTTTGAACCTTGAAAATAACAACACCATCATAATCAAATCTAATCTCCACAGCTTATTCTAGGACTATCTATTTCTATTTACGAAGGACACTCTTTCGTTGTGCAACTCTTAGCTATCTCTTTCTCTCATTGGTCAATTGTGAATCATGTGATACATCGATACAAAGCCATGGAAAATAGAAGGTTAAAACCAGGTTTGTATTTTTCAAAAAAGCGCGCGAAACTATAGATATTGCATTTATTGTATATCATAGCAACGAAAGGAAATCAAGATTAATTACTTTCATAACGAAGGTAGGTCTGTATAGTAATATCTAACACAGAAGAATGAACATTCTAAGGAGAGCACAAGAGAACTCTTCCTTTCAAGAGTGCAGATGTTATGAATGAGGAAATTTCTATGTATGTAATATTTTTGGAAGTACAAAATCAAGTCGGAATTGCCCGCAGAATTGTCATGAAATTCCATGAAACACTAGAAGAATCCATTCTTTTAGTCTATTACATCGTATTTTTCTCGCCAGAGTATTCTTACCTCCAAGTTACTGCTTAGATTTTCCATAACTGTAGCAATTTTATGTTTATATGAATTGACAAAGCCACGTAAATCAATATCAATTCTGCTTAGTTCTCTTGATAAGATCAAGCCATACGCACTTCCAAATTGAGACATTTCATAGATCACAAGTTTCTTGTCATTCAGCATTTGTTTATTTTTCGATACTAAAACAGCATCAACCACAGCAATGTCCGCTTTCCTGTTAGCAACATATTCTAGAACATTGTCTATGTTGTTTTTATATGGATTTCCTAAAGAGAAAGATAACAATATGATTTAAGTATACATACCCAAAATCTAGATTTTAGGAACCATTAATATCTGGTTTGCGCAAGATTAAGTGATTTCTATGTTTATGAGAATCATGTTTTCGTCAGCATAAAGAAAATCGGTATTTAATTGAAGACAGATCTTTTTAAATCGATAATCACAAATTGCTGTATCCCCGTTATTGCTACGTTGTGGCAAGAACATCATGAAGGTGGATACAAGGCTTCCCGATAAGACCAAGAAGTAAGAAGTTTAAAAAAACCGAGTCCACCCTTAGCGTGCCAATAAAAATGCCTTGATAAAAAGCAGATAGGATAATGATTTGAAAATTACGAAAGAGGAAATTTTATCAATAAGGTTTATACACTATCGTATAGATTTCTATAGATTTTGGGAGTAAAACATCTTGAAAGATTGAAGAGTTTTCACAATTGAAAGCCACGTAAATCTAATTATAAATCTACGTATGCTTAAATAGGCTCACTGACTTACGTTGGATAACGATTGCATTTCTTCTGATTGCAAAAGTCTTTTCGAGGGAATCCTCCAACACAGCCACCTATACACACATAAACAAATACACAACTATGAATCTCAATTCATATTTTCTCTTTATCAAAACGAGATAACTCATTTTTGTGGGGTATACCCCAAATTGTCGGAAAGTTTTGCAAACAGAATCAAAGTCACCATTGCAGCTGGTTGCAATTTCACATTTAAAATGGAAGTCAAAATGTAGATATCTTATTATATCATACACCAGAAGAATAAAACATAGAATTGATATACACAAGATCATTTCTCATTCATAATTCTCCTCCTCTATGCTCGTCCGCAAAGATCGCCCGGTATAGTCGCAATAAAGAGAGTGTTTTAATATCCCATACTCTGGAAAGTATCAAAAACAAAGTCGTTTATTCATTTTCTCAATTGTCACTGCAGCAATGATGGACCTTTGTGTGTGACACTTGAGGAAAATTCAGTAAGTAGTCAATATCCTACTGACTTTTACATGAGAACCAAGACTCATCAGAGAAGAGCTACTTTATATCTGAAAAATAGCCAATACCTTTGTACCATACAATTTATATGGTTTTTGCAATGCATCAGAGGTCAATAGCGATGTTAATGTTCCTGTAATCACAGCAACAGCCATCATTCCTGTGAATATCCATACCATCATTATCGTTCGACCAGCTCTTGTTTTGGCTGTAACATCGCCGTATCTATAAAAGCATAGACAATCAATACATAAAGAGACTAAATCTTCCATACTGGATTGAATCGATTTGAAACAATCAAATTAAAAATATTTATCCAACATCTAGACCCATTATAATGCATCTTAATTATTAGTGCTTCTCATTAATAGTAATGAAGTTTTGATCTAAGTCTTTCGGCAGTCTTGCAATTGCTTAAATGAATTGTTTTTGGTTTAAGCATATTTCGAATACGTATACACTCGAGATCGAAAGGTGTATAGGTGTACAGGAGCTCCTTTATCGAAAGGCGTACAGGAGTCAGAGTGAAACTCCGACTTCCGTAGGATTTTCAACATTTCAGCAGAAGCAGGATTGGAGTTTTTGCTTTACGAGCAGGAGCAGGAGCCGGAGTCGGAGTCAGAATTTCGATATATTGCGCTGTAAATTAATCTGCCAGGAGTTTTTCAGAGTTGGAGTCTAAAAATATGAGTCCGTACACCTCTGGTCCAAACCAATTACATTTATATCGATCACTAGGGAAGGCCATTTAACTAGGCTAGGCTACAAGGCTATTATCACATATATATTTAATGATCGTATGTTTATCTGTCCAATTATTTGAGTACATCCAAATGAGATAGGTAGAGCAAAACGGTCTGTGTAGTTTGCAAATCTGATGCGAGCAGAGACGTATGCCACTTCAAATGAATATTTGATTTATAAGTTACAAACAGAGGCTTGATTTTACAGCAATTTTCAATGAAGTTGAAAATGTAACTAAATTTTAGAGCCCGTCGCCTGAGGCTATATGGCCTAGTTTTATCCCGAGTTTTTCCGATAAGTCTATAGTTCAAGACAGTTAATAGAAAAATATACTTACCCTACAGTTGTCATGGAGATGAAAGAAAACCACAATCCCATGCCAACGCTGCTGAAGAGGTTATCAGGAGGAAATTGACGGGGGTTTGTCACCTGTTCCTAAAAATTAACATTCATATATAGTAGTTTGTTCTCAAATATAGAAATATATAGGATTTTGAAAACTACTTGCCATTTGAAAGTCTGTTCGTATAATGCTGCCACATTTGAAAAATCTTTGTGGCTTTATATATTAGCTGTCCTTACAATCCAACCCATCGTTAAAATTATATTTTTAATTATCATTATCTTCCATGTCATCATTTATTCAGAAACCTTGAAGTTTATAACATTTTTTCATTTTGCTGACAAAATTGAATATGTTGAAGCCACATGAAAAGTTTTGAAACTCAATATGGAGAGGACAGTCCAGGAGATAGTCAAGAAAGAAGACAGCTTTTTACTAAAATATAGATGATAAGGCTGTAGTTGAATTTCATTACACAAATATTTGATTCACTTTCATGGAGCTACACATTCGAAAATTAAATATTATATTATTTTTTCGTCAGTCAATCGAGGTAGCTTTCTCTACTTAAATAATAGTTATATATACTTACTGCAGCCCAGAGTAAAATTGAAACCACAGTTGCTGTTAAAAAGACAAGTACATAAACAGGCCAAACAATAATTAATGCTTGAACGACATTTCCTATACCATCGTATTCGTATTGCGGATCACGAACGATCATTACAGAGCCAATGCTTTTCATCACAGGTATAAAACGATGACTTTGTTGATACACATGTGCATTAATATCTAATCTTATTGGCATTGTGATATGATAATTCGAATCAGATACACCATTGATTAGGTCAATCTCATTTAATTGTTCGGGTCTCTCCCCATTTGGTCCTCGATCAAAATGTAATTTCGAGTTCAAACCATTACATCGACCACAAAGAGAGACTAACGAATCTTGAATAAATTCTGCTATTAATCCTTTGTAAATACCATCAGATGTTTGGTAGATAAATGTTGGAGATTCATACCAATTTATATAGATGTGTGGAGGACATTTACACGTTTCTGTAGAACAAAAAATTGCAAATGATGAACAATGTGCCATCTATACCGTTACACACTTACAACAAGAAGCAATCTAAAGTACTTTTGAAGAAAATCACAACAAACAAGAACACAAATAAACAAGGAAACAAAAAAGAACTATGTAAACAAACATACAAACAAACGAATAAGCAAACATACAAACATGAAAGCAAATAAGTAAAGCAAACAAACAAGTAAACAAGCAAACAAAATACAAACAAACAAACAAGCAAACAAAAATGCAAAAAACAGTCCTTTCTAAATACTACTTCAACTCTTCAAATCACTACGTAATTCATCATAGGTACACTTACCACCGAATCTATCATGTGCTCTGACACTACTTCCTTCTTTGTTAAAGGCTTGTACATTAATACCATACATAGCATAATTATCCAAACCATTGATAAATAGTGAATGCGTATATGCATCCACTTTCACAGTTTTCCATGGACCAGGATCAATGATACTGATAACACCAGATGATTTAATCTTACGATAAGACACAATGTAACCAAGCAATAACCCATTATGTAATTCTTTAGGTAATGCATCCCATTTAATCCAGATTTGAGAATAGGATATCTTTGTTTTTAACTCGATTATTTCAGGTGATCTTTCTGGGGCTAAACGTAGACATATAAAACGAAAAACAATAAGATTTTATGATTGAACGCAATTTAATAGGCGTTATCAAAAACAAATCCACCAACTCAAATAATCAACTAGAAATAGACATATAACTGTTCAAAATATGCTCATTTATTTGACAACTGATTAAAGTAACAACTAGAAATCATTTTTTGAGTTTGAATGGTCTGGTATAAATATGAATTTGGATAACTATAAATAGCATCACAAAATAAATTAATATGCGTAAATGCGTTACAAATACATATTGGAAAATTTCAAGTAATGTGTTGATACATTTCGCCAGAAATTTGGTTTATGTATAAAGCAAAGCATCTCTGAAAAGAATTTTTGTGATTTCAATTCATTTCAACCTGTATCTAAAGGCCACTTCTCTGTGATCGTTGTCGAAGGTTTCTTCACTGTTAGGAAAAGGTTTCGCGAAATTCTCTAAAAGTTTGCACTTGCCTTCTTCCCTTGTTTTGATGGCACCTTCAGCGTACGGGCCATCACCCATTACTGTAAACCCAGCTACTTGAACCTGATACGTAGAATCTGGTCTTAAATTCTGCAAAATAGTGGCTGAAGACTTGGCATCAAGGCTTACTTCTTCATAATCAATAGAAGAATATACTTTATATCTAATACGATAACCAAATAGAATGCCATTCGTTCGTTTGCTGGGTATCATTCCCCATGTGACGTATATATCACGTGATCCAATGTCTTTCAGAGTAAGACCAAACGGTTCAATTTCTGGAACTAAGAAGAAACACAATTTTGATCAAAACATGTAAAGTTATGATTCGTACATATTATATCAAATAATCATTGGCTAATTATCGATATGTAGTAGAACAATAACTTTTACAACAATAATGTGCCTAATTAAATTTAAAGCACAGTACAAAAATTAATTACCATGTGTTTAATTCGCCATGTCTTACCTCCTTCAGAAGTTGTTATATAAAATTCTGGTCCAGCACGACTAGTCCGTTTTGGTGTTGCTGTCATCAAGCGTAAACGATAAACCTCATTGGCCTCGAGATCATTTAGAGTGATAGATTCTGAGAGACCAGAAGTTGCAGCTGTAGACCACGGATCACCAAAGGCACTTTTATAAGGTTGAAAAAATAACAAAAACGATGTCTGTTCACCATTTGTGATGATTTCATCTGTGTCATTTGGTCTTGTCCACTCTACGCGAATTCCGGATGAGTTGGTTATTGTGAAATTCGGAGAGCTCGGATATTCTAACGGTGCTACACGGATAGAATATAAAACAATTATTTTGTCTTATACATAGCATTCAGATCACCTCCTTTCTTTCTATAAATATTACAGGACGATAGTTTACCCAATAGTGGCATATCGGAACAAACAGAATCGCCAAGGGCTGGTAATTTGTAATGAATTACCTTCGTATTAAGACACTCGTATTAAATAGTATCATACAGCCTGCTCCTTTGCTTTATATTACGTCAGTCTTGTTCAGCATAGTCTGAAATTTATCATCTCTTCCCAAGAAGTTCAAAATAGCATCTAGCAGAATGGTGAGTTCCCTGACCCTTGCAAAGGCAAATGCACAGCCCATATATATTCCCGCTCTCAACACAATACAGTAATACTTTATTGAAAATCGATAACACTTACCATTCACATCCGATAAATCTGATATTGAAACAGATTCATTAGCAATTATTCCAGTTTGAGTAACATAATCTTCAATTTTTAGAATTGAATGAGGTGATAGAATTGAGAATTCTAATCGAGATTTCACAATGACGCTACCAGGTCTATATAAGTAAAATATATAAAAAGTAGCATGTTCAATTTTACTTTATATTATAAAGCCATAAGATATGCATATACAAGCTATGTAGCATAAAAGGTGGGAATTCAGAACCCGGTATCATGAAGGCTGTTAAAAATTTTTATCACAAATTTTGTGTTTATATGTTTGTCATAGAACTAATAGCATGAATATCAGTATTAGTATTCAGAATTACAATTTTTCATGAAATCAGCGGTGTCACCGGGATCATTTGAAAAACTTACTCAATTGTCAAAAGGTTGAATTCCGACATCAAATTTGATCCATTGAACAAACTGCGAATCTAGAAAAATGAAACGGTAATTCTCAATTTGCTGAAGAAAGAATTATTTGATTCAAAAGCTGATCCAAGTTTAAAATTGTACCTCATAATTTATTAGATACCAAAAGTCAGTTGAAATATTACTCTGAAGGTTGTTAAACATTGAATCGAAGATCTTTTCTTCAAATCTCAGCGATAGATTATACTGAACATTCTCTGGGGAAAAAATGAAACAAAGAAAAAATTACCAATCAAGAAGTGATTTTTGACGTTTCCAAAATAGCGGTCAACGAAAGAAAGAGCTTTCAGCCTCAAGACAACTTCATCGATTTTTGCCAATAGCTTAGCCCGATTTACGTGTGAATTTACACGTGCGACTTATTTCCTACACAGGAAAATCCACATGCTTAGGGTAGCCATTTTTTCTTTTTTCAGGAAAAATATACTCTTATACTAAAAATTAAATCTAGGTATAGCCACAATGACTTGCTATACGTGGATCATTTTCAATTTTCTTGATTCAAGCAAGGCTGTGCTCGATTTAGGAAAAAATTATTGTTTTCAGCATTACGATTTTCCGGTGTATGATTTCCTGACTCAAGAAGTAATCTCAATCATTTATATAATCGGGTGATACTAATGTTTTTGAGCTCCTTTATTCAAAACCTGTTTCGGAAATTTATGACGAAACAGCAAATAATTCGGGTGTTGCTATTTTAATGGAGTATTATATTTTATATTTATTATTATACGAATTGTTTGTCACTGAGTGAGATTATAGAATCAAAAATGCATACTCTGCCTTCCAATTAAAAACAGTGTGATATTTTTTTACCTGCACATTTCTGCTCTCCACATGTTACGCTCTTCTGAGCAAATCCTTCACAAAGTTTGCCGCTGTATTGAGGATATGGACTGTTACAATCACGATAACTGTACGACTTTCCACCACCACACACTTCATCACAGTAGGTCCATGATGACCAAGTACTCCATCCTCCATGGACTGTAGGGTAAAAGTGTTGTGATTTTAAATGACTTAGCTACTCAAGCATGTTTTGGAATATTTCAGCAGCCAATTTATAAGAGTTGCATGGGCCCAAGGACTATACCATGTCAGTATAAGCTACTTGATGTATATTCTGTAACGTATAGCTATAGCAACTGCTATTGACGTATTCGTATATTTAATAATAAAGGCGTCTGAGATTGCTATGCCAAACTTACAGAAAATCGCATGCCACAAATCTCTCACCTGGACAGTTTGAAAATCCACACGATTCGTGTTCTAACGTGAAATTTCCGGCACAAGTATTTCCGTTTATGCTAGGTGCAGGATTATTACATAGTCTCGTTCTTTGTCGGCTCCCACCTCCGCATGATACAGAACAAGAGTTCCAAATTGTCCAGGTACTCCAACCTCCATCCACTGAAAACGTAAGACAAAAATTTTATATGATTCAAATCACTTCCTGATTCCTAATTCTGGATTTTCAAAATCAGAGATACCGACATAACTATAAGGTAGATGTGTACACGTTCCTGATTCATTCATATTCCAAAACATTTTCCACAACTATTTATGTTTTTCGTTATTATATACTGCTCATTTTAAAATGTTAAACAGGTAAAAAGTCACAAATTAACTGAAAATTAGGAAAATGCACTTTGCAAATGTTTGAGTAAATCCGTGGATGGATTAATGATGACTATTTTTTTCATTAATAATTTATGATAAGCAATGAAATGTTCATGATTTATCACAATATCCTACACGAATGAACCCAGCTTTCATCACCCCTACTCTCCCTAATAGATCTAGCAACCTCGTTATGAACAAAGATAAAACTATTTATTTGGCATCCATGGAGATAGACCACGTGATGTCAAACATCATCGCAAAATGAAAAACCTTATAAACGGGCAGCAAAACGCCGTGGTTTCAAGTAAATCGATTAATTATTCGCGGACTGTTGTACGGGCCATGGAAGTGATGATATTGACATCCAAGAGAGTATATCTTGATAAAAGGAAGGACTCGCAGAGATTAAACAGTTAGCCTAAACCGCATAGAAAACCGGGCTTATAATTTTGAACGTCAACTAATTTATATTGTAAGAGTAGCCCGAAAATCTTCATTTTTACCGGTCTGTATGTGGATACTCTTGAGCTAAATCATGAAGAATTTTGGTCAACATATATGTGTCAGATGTCACAAACAAGTACTGTATCAATGTTCTTGCTTCATGTTGCATGTTTTTTAGATATTTGATGTCTTTTATGAGTTATATTGATCAATTGCTTCCATAGAGAATTTTTTACGGAGTTGTTATCGATAGATAATCATGTTGCTTCAATCGTAAAAAAATGTTTGTACTTTAGATATGAAACTGCACCCTACAAATAAGTACTTTACATAGAATACTATTAACTCGAATAAATCATATTTGAATGAATCTAAATCATATTATAATTAGAGTTTACCTGGACAGATATCATTGACGCACTTTCTAGAAACAGATAAATCCCCTACACACGGATCTCTAATACAATCGCGTGAACGCCTTTGGACACCCTCTCCACATGACACAGAACAGAAACTCCAAAGAGACCACGTTGAAAAACCTGTCGTATCTAAATGAATCAAAAGAAATTAATATCAAAAGTAATAGGCCATTAGTTAATGCTCATTTTTGAACAATCATTCTATTAAATTATATTACATCTCACTGAAAAGGCATGCTTTCATTGCTTGAAATTAAGCTATATTTCAAAACGTTTTTATTTTGACTGTCATCGTTTTAGGTTCGAAATTGTCTCGCTATCACTGTTTGAATCGCATAGGTGAGTCTTGTATGCCAGATGATTCACATCTTCTTGTTATCATTCAACTA
>JANVCG010013172.1:0-12812 GCA_025505365.1 Haliclystus inabai | reverse complement strand
ATTAATTTTTTGAAGCCTTAACACAGTGCATATGATTTACCTGATGCCAGTGACCACAACGACTGATTTGTAACTGTTTGTGAGGTATTGAAAAGCTTGAGGCTTTTAGGTTGCTCATTTGAATCTATAGTAGTTGAGAGTTCCACCCCGTGATACAAAAGTATGATTCGCGCAGCCATTTCCTATAAGTTTAAATAAAGTACTTGTCAAGTACTACTTGATGTTAGGAAATAATTACATCAGCAAATAACTTACATCAGAAAATTCAAGTTGCTGAAATTACTTCTTTAAAGCGAGGCTATCCAGACGAGGTTGTACAAATAAGAGGCTTTCGCACGAGATCGGCATGTCTGCAAACTTTCTTTGACCGCAAAACTCATTTGTAGTTGTTTGACTCTCGAACTAACATAAATATATCGATAAAACTCTACAATGGGAACCCATCTATGGACCGGTATTATAGCTGGAACCTGTGGCTTAACATTTCTTGGTTATTGCATTTATTTTGATCGAAAAAGACGCAGTGACCCCGACTTTAAACGCAAACTGAAAGAACGTAAGTTATGAAATGTTCTGACTTGAATATAGTTTCACCAACCTACTCCATACTACGATAAACTATGATCATCAGTCATAACCACCCAAAAAAATTCATGAAAGAATTGAGTGGCTGCGAGACTTGCATGTAGGGCAAATTTCGTCTCTCGAATTCCTGAAATGTTAGATGTTGTTCCAAATTGCAATCCGCCGACAACAGCATTTTGTATATTCTCATGTCTGCATTTCTGTCATTAGTATACCATGATGAATTGCTGTCAATCACAAGCCATTATTATCAAAGTGCCAAAAGTTGCTACAGTCGAACTCGGTTCATATCCCCTTGGATAATACCCCACCTTGCTTTATATCCTCTATTGTCAAAAACCACTTGCCATTTTCACACAAACTCAACTAATTTACCTTGTTTTATATCCCCTCGAATAAAGTCCCACTTCGCTTAATATCCTGCTTCTATTGCCATTTTCTATGAGAAGACTCGTTTATTATCCCGCTTTTCAAAATTCATTCAAATAGTAAACAAACAATTGGTGTTTAAATAGTTGAAATATTGTCAGGAAATCGTCTCTTTCCTGACAAACAAAATTTTCAATGATTGCTTCATCGAAGATAGGTATATGGACTGGAGGATTTTTGTTGATTAGTTACTGTTAGTTTTGATCAAGCATTGATTAGATTAAATTTATGTATCTTTGTGCTGTCAGAAAGTTGATAGCTGTTGACAAAGGTTTAAAATTTTCCCTTGTTTTCGCAAATTCTCTTGTTTTATGTAAGTCCGGATAATATCACACCGCGGTTGATGTCCTGTTTTTGGCCTGCGCGGAGGGCGGGATGTTGACCGAGTTCGACTGCATTCGGTTCCAGTATGTAAAGAAAGCCTTTTGCGGGAACGCATTCCCTGCACGGAAATTATTGATTATTTCTATTCTGCACAATTTTCATAATTATTATGAACAAAATCCCACATATTTTAACAAATACAAGATATGTTCACAAAATTGTAGAGAGAAATAGGGATTTACTGCAGTAATTCTGAACAATTTCATAAATTTCCACACATTTGCAAGGGCTAGTAATTTGTGTATCCTACGCCAATTCCACTCTTTGCATACTGGATTCTGCTGAATCTAAATTTAAGTTTTATTTAGAATACTGCAGCATGCGTTTCTTATTCTACATCAACAGGAAGAGCTAAATGGAAGCAATCTGCTGCTGCGCAAAACAAGGTGATAAGGATTTTTCTTTCAAGTGTACCTTTAACCTGTTAACATTCATTAACCAAAAGATGTCATAATAATTATGTTGAGTTTTATGCAATGCCAATACTAGTAAGGCTATTGTTTACATCAAATGTGTCATTATGATTTACTTATGACGTTGATGAAAATCCTAATCTTTAGATAATCTGTAAATCGATATAAGAAATCTTTGCTGGTAGGCGAAGAATAGTGGAATCTACCACCAACGTACTATAAGCCAGACTGGCAATGAAGCTGCTATTCCACAATTGAACCCCCTTCTCTAAAATGTTAAATTTGAAATTTTGGTAACTCATGCCTTCTAATTGTATTTCTTTGTTTTCATCAGTCCAAGCTACCTGACATGCGAGACCAAGAAGCTGTGCAAAAATATTTTATGGAAGAAATTCAAATCGGGGAAGATCTTCTAGCCAAAGGTAGGCAGTCCTAAAACTGTGTTTAGTATACAGTATTTGTGCTTTTTCAGACCAAAAAGCTAATTACATTCAATTCTGTATTATCTGGATGTTATCTAGCATGAAAAGAGCACTTGTAATAAATAACTTTTACTTTGAATACTTATTTGACACATCAAGGTTGCATTGTAAAAAAAACTTATTTATCATATAGAAGACACCAGTTGCCCCTTTTGCTTGTAGCCTGCTAATTTTATTTAGTTCTGAAAACGTTGTGCTACAAAGTCATTCAATCTGTTTGTATATGGATACAAATAATTTGCAATCATACAATCACTCTAGTAATATCGTCATAAAAAATAAAGAAACTAACTTTCCTTACTTATCCTTCATAAAATATAAAATGTGCATTTGAATACATTTGAAAGTGGTTGGCCACTTATTTCTTCATGCTCACCTTCCCAAAGTACTCTACACTGAAATGTCATGTCTAAAATAAACATTTTATGGTGTTATACAACAACGTAAGTTGTGCTGCTTTGTCTGTGATGAGACTCTAGCAAAAAGTGGTACTGTAAGTGTTATCAAGTAGTAGCAAAGGACTTGAACTTTTAAAATCTGACCTGAGCTCTAATATTGAATTTGAATCTCTGACAATTATTTCAGGTGATTTTGAGGGATGTGTCGAACATTTAACAAATGGAATTGTTGTTTGTGGACAACCGCAACAACTCCTACAGGTTTTCCAAGGAACGTTACCCCCACGTGTGTTTGAAATGCTCGTCAGAAGTGTCGCTAAACTCAATGCATCTTCAATGGTAAGCTTGAAATCACATTTTTGATTTATAATAAGCTGAAATTTTGTAGCGTGCGTGCAGACAGACTTTTCTTCTTCGTATAGTCCGTCTGCACATTGGCCAGCAAAATCGTGTTCTGATTGTTCTTTCCACTACCAGATTTTTGGTAGTGCGTTGTGATTGGCTAATAGATTGTGAGAACAAAACAGCACAGCTAGTCTCAAATCGTCAAAACAATGTGAATTGGATTAATCACCGGAAACCACACTTTGCAGAATCTAATTTAAGAGGAATTCAGTAGCCTACAAACGCTTGGATCATGATTTTGCTGGCCAATGCACAGACAGACTATAGGAAGAGGAAAAGTCTTTTTGCACGCAGGCTAAAATTTTGTTACAGATGAAGAACTGTTGTCGTTATCATGCAATTAGGAAGGCTAAATACTTTTGTAACACTTCGAAATTGGTTCCTAGATTCTGATTGGCTTAGAGTCGTGTCGACATGTCACCGTGTCTAACGTAGAATTCAGAATTTTCAAAAAGCCGCAAGAGATTTGAGTTTTAAACAAAAAGTTTCTTTTTGCGATAAATTGCTTTGAAGATGTAATGACATAATCAAGTGCAGCCCTGATTAGCACAAGTAAACTTCTACTAAAGATGTTCATCAAAAGTAATGATAAAAGGGCGTGCAGTTGAATTCTTCAAATAATTGAATTTATTATTCCAAATACAAATAGGTTTGACGAACAAAATTATCATCGCAATTGCCTTATCAATGTTTTCCTCCATGTACATTTTTCGGAGTACTATTTTGATAATAGTTTCATAGTAGTTTTTGAATGAGGAATTGAACGAATGTCTACCTTCATATCAAATTTAAGTTGTTTTGAAATCAAGAGCAAACTACAAACAGTCTCAGTCAATTTGCAGAATTCATGAATCACGCCCTCCGTCTAATTAAAATTCAAAATTACTGAAAGCTTTATACTGTGAAGTTCAAAACTTGTGTTACAAATCAAATGTCACACACCTTGCCGTGCGACAAGGTGTGTGACATTTGTTTAGTGTAAAAGTTAAATTTAGAATTTTTATATCTGTCATCCCTCTTGTGTCATTATTAGACTCTTGTACAATTTTGTTACACTTACCGATTTCTTGGATCTTAATTCATAAGTCAGACTTTGGTTCTGGCAGATCAACATACTTTGATGCAGTTATCATACTGTGAACTGAGAATTTCCTATTTAGAATTAATGCTCTGACAAATGCTTGTACTCAATGTGCTGTATACAAAATCTTGTGATTACAAATATAATTCAGGAAGAAAGATAGAATGCTTAAGGCCTAGGAAGACACATGCAATTTTGACGCGATTTTGTCGAAAATGGCCAAATCGCAAGCGTTTAGCCACTTTTCAAGATTTTCAAGTTTTGTTGCAGCTTGTCAAAAGCTGTGGAAATTTGTCGCATCAAAGTTTAAATGCATTTAAACTTTTTCCACAATTTTTTTGTCGTCGACGGGAAGAGCTGGAATGTTTGCCACGCCTTCTGTCTCTTGATCGTCATCTGCTTCTAAATTGACATCATAGAAACTACAGCGCAGGCGTGTTGCTAAGTAAAAAACAGTTGCAACGGCATATGAAATAATTTTGCACTCGTTTCTTGGTGTTGTTCGATGGTTTTACATGTTTAGATACATCGAAAAAGCAAAATTAGTGTTCAATTAGCAAGAGGCTTTGAATTTGAAAAAAACATTGAACATGGTCTGTTTTGTAATAAATCTCAAGTCAATTGTTGAGTGCGTAGTGGAAAAATGGAAACAAAGTCAACCAAGCAAATTCCTTTGCAAACTACTTTGAAAGAATTAAGAAGCTTTAATAACATGCTTTTATAGCTAAAAGTCAAATTTCAAGTATTCACACACGCCATCTCATTCTGCTGAAGTGATTCTGACAAATATTCAAGACTGGGACCGACCCTTAAATTGGCTAGCTACAAACCGTGAAAACTTTGTCGTAAGCAAGTTGCCGCGTGATTAAAACTTTCTTTGATTTTCTCAAATTTCATCAGACAAAGGCAAGATTTTATCGCGTCAAAGTCGTAAGCGTTTTCCCCAGCCTTTACAGTTAAAAAAGCTTTAAAGTTGGATTACCCATGAGCTGTTATTAATTAAGTAGTGGACTATCATTGTCACTTCCATGCCTACTTATCTTGTGTACTCTCTAACATCAAACAAATCTGCATTCATATGTTTATTCAAATTTACAGGGGCCCATATGCTTAAAGAAAATAGCTACAGTGAAACTTGTGAACAATAGCCAACTGTAAGATTTAGGAATTTTGACGAAAACAGTGTACCCTTACATACAAGCCAACAAATTTGGATAGGTGTGATGTGTAATTGCAAGATGAAATGACCATTGTAAACAGGTGGATCATCTATAGGGTGACCTTTATGCACAAGTTTTATTTCAGAAACACTGACGTGTATTTCTTTTTTTTATAGGCTGCTTCAGTCGACAGTGAAGGT
Organism: Haliclystus inabai; assembly: GCA_025505365.1. NCBI lineage: Eukaryota > Metazoa > Cnidaria > Staurozoa > Stauromedusae > Haliclystidae > Haliclystus > Haliclystus inabai. Next base: position 7,275 of record JANVCG010013172.1, on the reverse strand, counting down.
CTTGATTAGCCAACATTCGATTTATTGTAAAGATTTAGTGGCCCTCCAATACAGTTTCATTTCTACCATTACTACGTCTGATAGAATGGCAATTCGTAGATCATTATACACATCAGTGGATTTGGAATATCTTGAAAATCAATTATCGAGATCTAAAAAGAAGTTGACATAATAAAACAGCATGAAAATTGTATGTTATCTCTGATGTGATAATGACCCACTTACATCATAAGCTTGTTGCGATTCGATAACCTTCATAAGATAATTGATGATGTGATTTGAATACCAAAAATGGGAAGAATCACTTTATTGTCCAGTTTTATTATTATAAAATACTAGTTAAACTCAAATTAGATGTGTTCTTTTTCTATTTCTGATAGTTGTTTAAATCCAATTGTACCTATATTTTAACCAGAAATGATCCTGAGTAAAAAAATCTCCAGTTACAAGGGTCAATTAATAGGATTTCAAGTAAATGCTTTATCAGGCTATTGGAGGAGATATTTTCTACGAATGATGCAAGGAAAATTCGTACACTGAGGTTGAAAAAGTCCTCCATCCACCAGTTTGCATTTGAGCATAGATGCAGTGTGCACAACCTGTCAGTGTACAACCTACACAGAGATCAACCACAGCGAGAGCCATAGATGCTAGAAGAGAGGCTGTAGCCTCCTTTTCGTTTTTTCACCTTGATCGCATCCAAGAGTAGCAGTTCGAATCACGCTAAACGAATCAACGCTTTCAAAACTGCTACCACCTACCTGTCCTTCGTTTCTAGCAAACTCCCCTTCTCTTTTCTGTTTGATGTAGTTTGACGATTCCCTGTTTCGGTGGTGAGTTCCTTGTCAAACGCTTTCAATTCACTTTCAAGACATATCTGAGATATTTTATTAATTGACAGAATAGTGAAACAAAATATAGCCAAGAAGGTTGGTAAGTCTTTATGTTGAGTTTTGTGAAAAAGGTTCTTAATTATAAACTTTCTGCAACTTATAATTTGCTATCATTCGCTTCTCAACCATTTTGTCTTTACTTGGGGGGATGACTCTGTCGTGTTTTGCTACCTCTGAAAGTGTGTTTCGATTGCTTGCTATTGCTGTAACTTCAATGTGTTCTCGTGAGTTTTCTAACGGAGCTCAGCTATTTTGCCTCAGTCTTCTATCTTCGTAACTGTGGGTGTTTCAAGGAAATATATGGATCATGGAAGCAATATTTTGCACTTGTGGCTGTGGGCCCAGGTGTTGGTCTCTCACTTTCAGAGTAACAGAATATGATCTCCCAAGTTTTGCAGGATGCTGGCCTAATCTAAGAATACGGCCATAAATACCAACGGGGGATGTGACCAGGTTGCAAAGTTTACCAAATGCGCGGGGAATGCTGTGTTTGACTCCTAGAAATTGCGCGGAAACTCTCATATATTTCCATAAAAAGAGTCAATTTGTGCAGAATTTGGATTTGTGCAGAATAGGATTTCATTGCATATTTCAGCAATTTCTAGTCAGAATGCGCGGAACAGGAAATTTCTTCCAAGATTGCGCAGGGAAAGCATTCCACGCGCGGACCATTCTTTTCAACCTGGGGATGTGACCCCCTCCAAAAAAATCATAAAGTTTCAGTCTAAATTTGGGCATTTTCATGGGAAAACATGCTCTTGTGTGAAAACGGGTAAATTTAGACACTTTTTATTTTAATCAAGTTGATTTCATCACAAATTGTCAACTAAGGCGTTGGAAAAAATTGACTTTTTTGAGCAGATCCAGCAACCCCCCAAAACATAAAGGCTGTGGCTAGCGATCTGGCATCCGGACGCCTTCATCAAAATGATAGCCGTCCGGCACTCAGTCTGCGCATGCGTTTGCGTTGTCAAACCTGAAATCGTAAAATTATTTTTCGAATCAAATTTATCAAACTATCAACAGCCACATTAAATGCATCTTTCAGAGAACTAGTAGGTGATAAGTTATCAAAAACTATCCTCAATAAACACGATCTGTTTAATGAATTATTTATGACATAATGTGCGTTCAAGGTTTTAAAATGGGTTAAGAGAAGTTTTTCGGAAAGGAATCTGCACGACTGGAACAGTTTCCATCTCTCTAAATCAAACCACCTTATTTTCACATGAAACAATCGAGTCAGAATCAATTAAAAATCATACAATTGTTTTGTTTATTCCGTTGCCTTCGTTTTAGGCAACGTTTTCCACCGAAGAAGTAAGCATTTGAAGTGATTGAATCAAGCGCCGATCGGTAGACTTAGAGTAAACTAGTTTCTTTCGATCTTTCACTCTAATTAGGGACTCTTTTTTCATCAGTCAGTATATGTTCAGATTGAAATACCATGGCAGAATTCAAAATAGGAAAATACCAAAGCGTTGATGTTTATGTTGTTGAATTAAAGGCAGACGGCCCAGTAAAGGATGTAAAAATCTAGAAACTATTATTCAAGAAATTATCTGAACAAAAGAAATTGTAAAGAATTTTTTTGAGTATTTAGCTTTGAGTATTTTTTCCAGGTTTCGGTGTAGAAATAAACACCATCTTTTTCACCAAGCAATCAAATTTATTTGAGCCACGAAACAAAGCATGAAAAAATGCAAAATATCATCATTTTTCTAACATCGAAATTATGTACGTTTTGCAAATGATCCCCAATTGTTGAACTTAGATGATCATAATGTCTTATATGTAAATGTTGGCAAGTGTAGCCAGTATATTCAGCATCGCAACTGAAAAGCATAGTTATAATTTGTGCGCTATTTTGTTCAGTATGCTACACTTCAATAGTTGCGAGTTGAAATCTGTACCAAAAATCGCTAAGTAAAAAGTTACTCAACTGGAAAATCTCGAGTTGCACTCCAACTTACTCAAGAGCTCTTTTTTTGATTTCCCACCTTGCTTAATGCCCCGCATAAATCTGATATTCCTTTTCTGTTCTCCATTCAAGCTATCGTATACCTACTTGCATGATATCCTACTTTGCTCAAATACCCCCAATTTTACAGATCCTATGAAGATGCGTTAAACAAGTTTGGCTGAAATACCAAAAATAATTAGCATCAAAACTTCTGTTTTTGAATTTTGAAGTTTTAGATTACTGTTATTTTTTCGTGTTGTTGTTTCAGAGCAGTTTACTGATGTGCTGTAGATATGAATAACATTGACACAGCAGCAGTGGCCCCGCCATTGAATCAAATAAGCAAAGAATGTAAAGAATGCCTAGAAATGTGTAAAACATTACACAGACATCTCATAACAACCCATTGCTCAATCTCAGCTGACAAGGTGGCAATTGATAATAACAGCACGGTGAGTGATATTCTTTTGAAGATTGTACTCTTATTCACATCATCAACCCAGCCAAATGTGAGTGTCATTAATCAACTACCAGTATCAACACAATCAAATCAACCTGCAAAGGTCTCAACAAGTTTTATCGCGCAAACAAAACCAGGTAACCGGAGTACACCTGAATTCAACATACAGAGTCAAGGCCTTCCTTCACCAGAACCCAATCAAGGACCTATTCAGGATTCAGCATCTCAGGAAACTGAGAGATTATTAAGAGCTATTCAACAATCAACATATGCTGAAAAGCCAAATATTTTAACTGGGCTACAACCAAAAGAAATTGATCAGCGGAAGTCTTCTCTCAATTTGCTATTAGAATCGTCATTAGATAGAGATCATATAGCAAGTAACATGCTTGGCTCTTTGGCAAGACAACCTTTGAATGCTAAATCTGATCTTGATGTAGCAGATATCCTTGTTAACAAAATGCCAATACCAAGTCTAAATCGCGGACTTGACGAATCGGCGATGGCACATCTTGCAAAGCTATATCTTCTATTATTGCGACAAACACCCCCCGAAGGTTTGAACAATACTCTGGCGTCAAACAGTATTGCATCATCATCAGTTACTCAAAACCTTTTGGAGGCTCTCCATTCATCGCTGTTCCAAGATAAGACGTCACAAAGTGGTAATTTACAATCAGCAAATGCTGAACAAATGAGCAACCACAATGATGGTAATGAAAATATATTAGCTCCTTCATCTGCTGTTACCACTAGTCAAATATCTACATTGATCAGTGTTTTGAAGCAACAGCAGCAGCAAGGAAAAACAATGTCTAATTTATCTCGATCAGAAGCCCCTGCACAAATTCCACAATCAATGAATCTATTAAGTACAGCTCATCATGAACAACTGCTATCAACACTATCAGATTCAATTGCATCCCTTACTCCAACTACCCAGTACTACCACGTCAATCCACCAAGCCAATCATACCAATCTCCTCTTCTACAACAACCACTAATGAAACCAAGTAAAATGTCAACCATAGATACGTCTGTCTTTCGTTCTGGTGCAACACCTGCTAACTTTCCTCCATTATCACAAAGAGATCCTCTTATGCATCGGACTGATATGGGTTTTTCTCCTACTTCTGGAACTGCCAACACTGATTTGACATCAATTGTTAACATGATAGCATCTGCATCAGATTCTTCAAATAGCACTCACAATGGTGCAATGGCATCGCATAATTTGCAACAACCACAAACATTTGGTGATAGACGCACAGTTGCATTACAAAAGCCTAATGAAAATCTTCAACGGTCAGGCACAGGAGGTACATATGTCAGAAGTATGCTAAGCTCTCTTGGTGAGCATTTGTTTCAATTGGGTGACCAAAATATTCTTAAAAATAGTCAAGGAAAAGATTCTGTGACATTCTTTAACCTTGGCAGTGGTGGAGATTTTGCTGCACGAAGCAATAGCCAGGAAAACAATCCCTTAACTGTTGCTGCTCGTTCACTTCTGGAGACAAATCCTGATACAACAGAGAAATCTGTGAAAGGAAAACCAAGAAAGCGTAAATCTGTAAATGGTTCGATGTCATCAATTGCTAATATAGATGAGGAAAAAACTGATGTAGAGGAAAAGGTATCACCTGCATTACACAAATGTAAATTTTGTGGGGTCACTTTCAGTGTATTTAGTACTCTGCAACAACACGAAGAAAGCCATCATAAAAGTGACATAAAGTGTAATTACTGTTATGAAGTGTTTACTGATAAAGATGAATACCAGAAGCATGTTTCATTGCATAGGGGTGAAGAGAATATCCAAAAATGCTCTTATTGTGATAAAATCTTTCTCAGTCGTGGAGATTTGCAAAAGCATCTTTCTGAGCATACACAAAAGCGGCCATATAAATGTGAACATTGTGATAAATGCTTCAGAGATCCTGGATCATTACAAAAACACGAACGAATTCATACTGGCGAAAGACCATTTGAATGTAAACATTGCCCTCGTGCCTTTGCTGAATATAGCTCTCTACGAAAACACATGCGTGTTCATACGGGTGAACAGCCATACAAATGTGATAGATGTGGTAAAGCTTTCTCAATATCTGGTAATTTGGCAAGGCATTTGTTTATACATAGCGGTGAAAGACCATATGGCTGTGTCATGTGCTCCAAACGTTTTAACAATCCAAGTCACTTACGGCGTCATGTTAAAAACCTCCATGGTGATTCGAAGAAAGATGATTTGAAACAAGAAGTGACGGCTGATAATGGCAATCTTGTGACTTCTCCAAATTAATAATTTATTTATACAGATTGAAAGCGTTATATTGTAGCTTTTTTGGTTAACATAGTTACGTGTCTAAATAGTAAAACGTAAAATAAACATAGTGCTGAAAGTAAGAAATTATTTGTTCAATATAAGGAAGGACAGCATAAAGTTTGTGTTTATAGGCTTGTAGATTTATTTTCTTATTTTGATCACTATCTCTTGAATTATGTAAATTTTGTTGTGCAGCATAAACGTAAGCTAGAAATTAGAAAATTATGAATTTTCAATACAACACGTTCAATAATTTGGTCATTGTCACAGACTCACATTAACAATTCAATTTCTTCAATTAACTAATCAAACAATTGGTTACCTTGTCCAAATTCTGAGATTTACATTAACTTAAAGTCGGAATGAAATCGTTATCAGTTTATCGTCATCTGCTGCTTTCATTGATTCACATAAATTAGTATTATAGCAGTGAAAAAGATCTTGCATCTGACTGTTAGCCGCCATCAGTAACACTCAATGAAACACGAGGGACTGAATTTGCCATTACAGAGAAGTCAAGCAGTATTTTGTCCTGAAGTGGAAAGACTACCAAGAGCGGAAGACAGCTATTTCATGCCAGAGCGCTCAAACTTCTGAAGAAGTGAGCTCTTCATAATACAAAGTATCAATGACATATCCTAGGTCTAGACAAAGGCTACTTCTATAGCCAAGAATAGCCTGAACTTTCATGCTGTGGAAAAGTGTTTCACTGCCTCTGATGTGAATCGAGGGCCATTTTCAGTGGTTATAGATTCTGGCAACCCATATCTAGACATGTGTGCCTTGAGCTTCAGTATGACCTACTGCAAAGAGTTGGTCAACTTCAATAAAGTTGCAGTAGTGGTCTACAGTATTGAAAGAGATCTGTGGGGATTTGTTGCCATTGAGGCGTTCTGCTGGTTGAGTGTAGTAGTTCTTTGGCTTGCTTTGTGTGTGTTTACTGCACTTTCTCTTCTGTAAATTATCCCGTTAAAGACGGTCAATTCGTGGCGAAATGCAACGTAGGCATGTAGAGGTGTTTTATGGCCATCTATTGGATATTATACTTTTCAAACTCTTCGTCACATCTTCTCTTTCAGTATCTTTGCCTGACTTGTATCTTACTTCCACGTCATATTTTCGGAGTCGTAACATCGTACTCTGTAGCCATTTCGGAACGTCATGCAAGCATTTTTTTTCATGATCTTTTCTAGAGGCTTCTGATCTGTGTAGATAATGGTTGTTCAGTAAAATGCACGATGATGTACTTTTCAACGGCCAATATCGATTTTATTCTAACAGCTTTGTCTGGATCTGGTTGTCATACATCTTTGGTGACAAGGTTTCAAAGAAATTAGATTTTCGGTGCGCACGGCTGCATTTTCTCTTTGTTTTATTTGATGTCCTGTGATCTGTATCGGTCAAGCAATGTCATCAGACGACGATCATGCTGTTGCAGTGCTTCTTCCAGGCTTTTTCCGCTGCCTACAACAATGATAGCATCTGCCACACAGAAGGCGCCATTCAAGCCAGTGAGGGCTTGGTGAAGCGGTATTTAGTGCTCTTGGATCTAAGCATATTCTCAGTTTACATTTTGCGTTCTTAGCAACTATCAGGTTATTCCCCCAATCTATGGGATGTGTCACAGGTGGAAAAT
>JANVCG010013062.1:0-12830 GCA_025505365.1 Haliclystus inabai | reverse complement strand
CTTTTGATCAGGCCTCAAATGAAGAGGATCTCCTCCCCGCACTTCAGCTGGTCTACAAAAGTGAGTATTTTTGTGCTCTATTAGTTTCTTTAGCTGAGGTTACAAATGCAGAACAACCGCCTCCTCTTTTTTAGGTGTTAGTGAGAGCTGTCGTCGTATTTAAAGCATGCATGTAATATTCAAATAATCTATCTGAACCCTCTTGGCAATTATTTTGACACAGAAAAGCAAAACAACAAATTTTGAACAACGTATCGGCCGATCAACTTCAGCCATTCTCAAGTGATTTTTTTTAATAAATTTCCAATATACACAGCTAACATTTTTTGTCCCCTGAGGTTTAAAATGTTAAAATAAATATCTTTCTGAAGGAGATAAAAAGACAATCAAAGCAGTAGAAGTTAAGCTGATTTTACAGGGAAAGTACATTGCATTATTGTGAAATGCATGTGAATGCCTTATTTGAAAACTTTTGCTTTGATTGAATCTCCTTGGACATTTAACGATGGTTTAAGTTGTTGGATTGTCATCATTTCATTATCGAGGCGATCGAATCTATTTTTACACTTTTTAATACTTTGAAATATTTTTCAAAATCCTCAGTTGAAAGTCCATGTTCTTGATGGATGTGGGCACCAAGGTTGCTCTTTCGGTGTTCGTCGATGCGCTCATATAGGTGTCGGCATGTATAGCCAACATAGTCTGCTTCACACAGACCACATTTGAAATGATGATAAGTGATAGAGGTCCACCAAAAAGTCGCTTAAAAACAGACTTTCGTAGTTCATTTAGCCGGACAAGAATTTTTTTACATAAATAGCCACTTTCAAGTACGCTGATTCCGAATCTAAAAAGTTCCCAAACTTTTAGCGTGCAGGAAAACCATAAATAAGCATTTAAATCAAGGCAAATTTGTTCTTCAAATTCATCGAAAAGCCGCCATTTCTGCGTGATTATGGTTTGGGAACAATGGGATTTCGCGCCTTACTTGCACCACGCGTGATTTTGATGGCTACCGAAGGTGAAATTGGTTGGTTTGTTTACAGATCTGAAAGCTCAAATTTAGCTATTTCAACAGTTTAGAAGTCTTACTTTTAATTATTTCATCAAATATAATCAATTGAATGTGTAAATAACACGTGTTGGTGTTGTTAATGATTTGGATAACGTGTAAATTTCAAGCAAAGTCGATCGCACCGTACTGTGGAACGAAACGGAAAAGTTATCGCTATTATTGCTCTGATAAAATAGATAGCTTTTGTTATTTTACGCTATTCCTGCACACAAAAAGCTCAAATTTAACCAACTTAATTAATGGCTATAAAAAGATAGAGGTATGCTTCAACCTTGGATTACATAACCGCACGTTCACCTTTCTTCTAGACCTGGGGTCCTTTCTGTTTGTCAGTGTTTTTCTTGTGCATCTGAATTTATTGAACCGATCTTCTTCATTCTCATATCCACGCGATCATTATATTATTTTAAAATTTGCGTCCCTTTTGTAAGTGATTCACACAAAAATTACAACAAATCTTAATCGTTCTCTTCTCTTTATGCAACGCAATACTCAATAATATCAGAAAAAGCAATAAAAGCAAACACCACATGCGGCTCCTACGCAATAGCAGGGGTCAATTAAAACTAGCGAATCAAATTACTTTACAATATATCCCCCCCAGATTTACAAATCTAAAGATCAGAACTAAAATAGATTTTAAATTTAACGAACATAATCATTCAACCACGAAGGTTGGCACCTAATGCGTTCAGGTAAATTGCATGAATCAGAAGAAGCAATACCATGTCCGTTTCGATCGTCATTTTCATCATCTTTCCAATCATCATCTTCTAGAAAATCTTCTGTACTAACATCTTCAAGATTATCTTCTACGGATGTACTACTATTACGGTTGCGTAAATGTGCAGCATGCCTAGGATTCACTGTTCCATTGATATCAACTAATACTTTCTGAGATGATAACTGTTCTACCACAACACCTGGGACCCACTCTTTTGTACAACGGACAGAGTTATCAGGCTTTACCAGAACAAGCTTCCCACAGTTCCACAGTTTAACAAAATCATCAACAGTATCGACTTTTGAAACACTTTTTAAGCAATTGACAGTCTTATAAATTTTTCATGCAGGAGGATCTCGCCCAGTAGACGATGGCAAATGATTATACCAGTAAACAGTCTCTAAAATACTTTCTCCTGCTCGTGCTGCATGAGCTTTTATGGTTCTGTGATTTCGTTCAACAATAGCGTTCCCAAACGGTCTATAAGCAGCACGTGGATTAAGCTTAACATTCCATGTTTTACAAAAGTCTTCAAAGGATTTTGATTTGAACGAAGAAAAATTATCAATAATTAATTCATTAGGTGGACCATGCTCTACAAAAACTGTCTCGAATTGAGCATCAAATTGTCCCTCTCCCTCATTCAAAATCTTGCGCTATATTGCAAAACGCGACTATCCACAGTCAACAATAGTTAAAAACTTTTCGTCCTTATACTTTGTAACATCTGCACTAAGTCGCTTCCAGCTCGATTCAACTGACAGTATTCCTGGATCCCATGTTGTTGATGCAGGATCAATTGACTGACAACGATCACACGATTGCAATACTGTCTTTACCAGTTTTCTTGGCACGCTAAGTCTCATTTCATGAGCTAACCAAGTAGTTTGTTTTACTCCACCATGAATAATTTCGTGAACTGCTTTAGTTTTCTCAAACAACGCATTATTGCTGTCATCTTTTGAATTTCCTACAACTTCTGATACTGCTGTGGAATGCAACCAATGCTTTGGTACACGAGTTAATGCATCTGCTAAGTTTTCCTCTGACCGAACTAACTGAATTGTAGTATCTAATTGATATTCGTCAACAACAGATTTGATTAACTCCAAGCGTCTCCGAATCAACATTTCGGATGAAGCCTTTGTCTTAACACGATGACAACCAGAAATTAAGTCTTTCAACCAACCAGTGACAATAGCGGAATCAGCTTTAATCAATATTTTCTTCATTTGCCATAATAAAAATAAATTCAGACCTTTGATTACGGCGTCCAATTCGGCCATATTAATATGTGCTAAATCCTCTCTCAACCATGACGCATCTTCAATAACGTTATCATCAATCTGTAAAACTGTACCAATTGCCAAATTACTTGCATCACACCACAAAGTAATGAAACCAGTTTTGCTAACGTCCCAACGATCTTGAACAGGATCTTCATTTTGTAAACCTAACAATAATTCTTCAATTTGCTTAGCAAGAAGGTAAGAAATAATATCGTCCCATTTTATGCCATTTGTTGCTCGCTTCAAATAGCTACAGGCTATGCGCAGCCAGTTTGCTACTGGATATATACCTGCTAGCTTTCCACATACAGAATAAAGCTCCCTTTTGGTCAATGAATATACTCTCTTCAAATCGACAATTGATTCAACAGACGCAGAACGCTTCCAGAACAATCTATCACCAACAGCTGTAACATTCAGACCCAACACACGAGCATATGAATCCTCAAGAATAAATTCAGTAGCTTTTCCAAGTAATCCATAACAAAGCAAATGACTTTGAACTCGTTCACCAGGAACACGTGAAATATCAACAAAAATATCATCCACAAATGAGTCTGTTGCACTTTCGATTAGTGGATCTAACGATAACACCTTTCCCAGTAGATTCTACTATAACTCTAGCTCTAGCAACAATTTCTGCATCAGATGACTTGGTCATAGTTCTTAGAACAGATCCAATCTAAGCATACCTATGACAAAGGGTACATGTGGTGCTCCAGCTAAACCACACAGTCTTTAATGTTTGCGAAATATGCATCTACATTTTCTACAGCATGATAGTTTCGCAAACGCAATTGTTCAAACGCTGCGAACTTAGAAATTGAAAACGCTACTAACAACGAGTCTTTCACTTCAAAAAGCTTCTTCTTCTTAGCGTCACTTAATTCGTTGTAAACCAAAAATGGTGGCCCCTTCAATAACAATGGTATGCATTGAACCATTTCTTCGTTGGTATAGCTTTTTAAATTGGCGACGGCTTCAAAACGTGCCCACCACTCCGCAGCATCTCCTTCGCCAGTGAACGGTGTAATCACGTCAGTTAATCTTAATTTATCTGCCATCTGCCCGTTAGCTTGTAAGTGATTCACACAAAAATTACAACAAATCTTAATCGTTCTCTTCTTTTACAACGCAATACTCAATAATAACAGAAAAATCAATAAAAACAAACACCACATGCGGCTCCTACGCAATAGCAGAGGTCAATTGAAACTAGCGAATCAAATTACTTTACAACATACTTTTATTCTATTCAATAATAAGTTTCTAGAACTTTTATACATATGGATTTAGTTTTAAAACATCCAAGCAGAAGTTGATAGCTTTTTTATGTCATTCTATTATCAACCACCATTTAATACGAAAGTCACGAGATGCAGCAATTGATTTGTGTTAGTCATCCTCTTAGGATAGTCATGCAGTCAATACATCCACGACAATTGATAAAATTCAGTCCTACTTTTATAAAGTTTTACCCATTTGCTCTATAATAGCACAGCACATCCAAATTTTCAGTTGATAAATGATAATACTGTAGCATGATTCCCAATGCTGGGGTTTCTTTAAGCTAGCCAAGGATAATTGTTCTATGTTTGCACTATATAAAAGCGAAGTGGGCTTTATGTTGACTAAGTAGAGCTTGGCTTTTCACAAATCCATTTGGCTGGACTCTTCATCCTAATACTCTATAGTTGTCATTAGGGGTCATCCGCAATTGAGTTCCAATTGCTGTGAATCATATTAAACATGAACATGCATTCCATCGTAAAATGTAGATTACAAGAATTTGCAATGCAAATGAAAGAGTGCTTGTATAATATTTTCAAACATGTCTGAAACAATAGGGCCTGATGGAACTCATTTGTAACCTAACCTGTAAAGCACATGCATTTCCAATTCATAAATGTAACCTGGTTTAACAGTATTGTGATATGCGGAGATACCTTGGTAGAGTAACGCTATAAGCAATGCCTTAGAGGTACAGGACTCCAAAATTTAGGAACATCATCATTAGGAAATGACTTCTTGTAATGTCTTTGGAAACTTAAGTGCACGTGCATAAGTCCATATTTCAGAATTCATGCAGAAAAAACACCAGATAATGATCTCAATCGACCCACCCCTCAAAGGTCTCGTTTCTTGTAGCCTGCTCTGAAGCCACTCCAGCATTTAGCATAGCAACATTTATTTGAATTTAAATCTGTATAAAGGAATTCAAAACTTATTGAATATTCTCACATTGCACGAACTCAGTTCGACTTAATTCATAATGTCCTCAACAGCACCCCTAACACATACCTGAGATCAGATGTAATTTTATACATTTGACAATATATTAAAAACCAAAAATAAATGGATAGCATGCACTTGAAGATAAAACTGTATGCCATAGCATACCATATGCTAGCATGCCCTAACGTGCATTGAATACTAATTATTAAAGAAGTACTAATTGAATCTTGATCATTAGAATGTGTCAAATAAGTTACAAATGTTTTGAAAACTAAGTCCAACTCTGCTAAAATTCAGCAAAATTATAAGTTTTAATGTGAATATAGCTAAGTTATTCTTTGGGTTACAAATTCAAGTACCCCAGCATTGAGAAACCTTCTTTTGTTATTCATCAACTAAAAATTTGTATGTGCTATTAAAGAGCAAATGGATAAAACTTTATAAAAGTAGGACTGAATTTTATCAATTGTCGTGGATGTATTGACTGCACTGACTATCCTAAGAGGATGACTAACACAAATCAATGGCTGCATCTCGTGACTTTCGTATTAAATGGTGGTTGATAATAGAATGACATAAAAAGCTATCAAATTCTGCTTGGATGTTTTAAAACTAAATCCATATGTATAAAAGTTCTAGAAACTTATTATTGAATAGAATAAAGGTATCTTGTAAAGTAATTTGATTCGCTAGTTTCAATTGACCTCTGCTATTGCGTAGGAGCCGCATCTGGTGTTTGCTTTTATTGATTTTTCTGTTATTATTGAGTATTGCGTTGTAAAAGAAGAGAACGATTAAGATTTGTTGTAATTTTTGTGTGAATTACTTACAAGCTAACGGGCCGATGGCAGATAAATTAAGATTAACTGACGTGATTGCACCTTTTACTGGTGAAGGAGATGCTGCGGAGTAATTTTAATAATCGAGTGGATATGAAGATGAAGAAGAATGGTTAAATAAATTCAGATGCACAAGAAAACATTGACAAACAGAAAGGACCCCAGGTCTAGAAGAAAGGTGAATATACGGTTATATAAACCAAGGTTGCAGCATACCTCTATCTTTTTATAGCCATTAATCAAATTGGTTACAATTTGAGCTTTTTGTGTGCAGGAATAACAAAAGCTATAATAGCAGGAATAACAGGAATAATAAATAACAGGAATAAAGCCACCAATAACAAAAGCTAACTAGTTTACCAGAGCAATAATAACGATAACTTTTCCGTTTCGTTCCATAGTACGGTGCGATCGACTTTGCATGAAATTTATACCTTATCCAAATCATTACAAACACCAAAACGTGTTATTTACACATTCAATTGATTATATTTGATTAAATTATTAAAAGTAAGACTTCTACACTGTTGAAATAGCTAAATTTGAGCTTTCAAATCTGTAAACAAACCAACCAATTTCACCTTCGGCAGCCATCAAATCTTGCGTGGTGCAAGAAAGGCGCGAAATCCTATTGTTTGGGAACATTTTAAATTCGGAATCAGCGTACTTGAAAGTGGCTATTTATGTAAAATATTTCTTGTCCCGTTAAATGCAGTGCGAAACTTCACTTTTTGGTAGACATACGGCGATCTATGACGCATTGTCGAGTGACTAAATCTGGTTTCTTCTCACGGTAATGTAACTCGTCCATGAGCTTCCTACTTTTAAAAACAGCATTAAAATGTACACTTATTTTACAATTCAAACGGTAAAACTCTTTCCTTGTATTGTTGCATGATCGTTGATCTTTAAACGGTAAAAGTATACTAACATATTTTATATTATCATTTTGTAAAGTTGCAGAATTAAAATTATTACTAGTCATTTTATCTAAAATAGAGTTAAAAACACGGGGCGGATAGTTAAGTTTATTAAAAATGTCAAAAAGTGCTTTGCTTTCGATATTAAAATCAGCCTCAGATGAAGAAAGACGATGCGCTCTGTGGAACATTGGAAATTAATAATATAAAAATCACTTGAGAATGGCTGAAGTTGATCAGCCGAAACGTTGTTCATAATTTGTTGTTTTGCTTTTCTGTGTCAAAAATATAATATTCAATAATTAATATGTGGATAATAATTCGTGGAAATTATGTCGTACGTATTTTATTCACAAGTTGATGATAAGAAACAACTAGTTAATATATTGTATAAGACACAATTCACATGAAGTGTTCTTTTATTATTGTTGTCTGCGAAATTTGAATTGTTAAAACAAGAGAAGAAGAGACATGTTTTAACACACTGCAGTTTTCTTTGGAAAATGTTTAAGTTAGACTGGATCTTCAAACATGAATAACGCTTGCATAACTTCATCACAAATTTGCAATACATGTACAACAACAAGGGTAAAAACATAACAATTTATAAAGAAAATTTTCAATTTCAACTTTTAAAAATCAAGCCATGTGTGTTAGGGGTTTATTTGATGAAAAAAACCATAACTTGCAACAGCTTTCCTCCGTCGTATTTGCTTTTCATGAGAAACAGGAAGTGAGTTTTGATTAGTTATATCATTTCCTTCACAACTGCGAAAACATCGTATTATAACTTTTCGATTCGTTATATCGGCTTTTTCACGCGTGAGAAATAATAGTAACACTGATTGACTGGGGCTATTGTTCGGCCAACAAACAGACAGAAAATATGCTCACTGTCTCGTCTCACTTACAAATCTCTCTGGCTATAGGATAAAATAATCTATTATATTGAACTATAATAATCCTTTATATCAATCGAAGTCTTTTTTCTCAAAATTTTTGATGTGTCAGAACATTTTAAACGGATTTTAAATGGAATGGGTTAGTGGAAATTCAAAATGGCATACTTGATTCAAATCCTTCACTGATTTGGATCAACCATTGATGTACTTTCAGCGTATGATAACTGTGAAATCTTAATAAAAAGTTTTGGTTTATTATTCCCGTACATGCTTGAGGTTGATCTTTTTTCATCCTCAACATTTAAAGCAACCTTCCCTTCCTATGTTGAAAGAGCTTCCACAAATTAAATACACTCATGATTTCATTGAGAATCTGTGGTGCATAAGTTTTGCTAACTATTTGACATGTTTTGATTTCCACAACTTTCAGAGTAGTTTGAGGGCATTTCAACTCTACCTCCTCAATCCCTAACATTGTCGAAACTAAAACAAAAGTCAAATATCAGACCCAACTTCGTAGATGAAAAATAACTATTTCCGATTGACCTAAACAAAAAATGGTACAAGGAAAAGCTAAGCTTACATAGCTTTTAAATGTTCACAAGCTCTTATTGGTCTCAAAAATGTTTATGTCAAGCCTATAATTGCTCGCATTCCAGGAAATGATGGCTTGTGTACTCGAAGAAGCGATTTTCATGGCATGGAGATAATAACTGATTCAATCAATGATGTGGAAGTACGTTCATCTGTTGAATGTTGTTTACTATGCTCCCACGGCAATTCAATATGCAAATCATTTGCCTATGAAGAAAAACAAATTGGTGAAGGAACAGTGAAAATATGTCATCTGTTCCACGCTACGGTAGACGAAAATTTTGCAAAACATGACGTCATCGTTAATGGTAACATGCACCATTATGAGATTCAATGCAGCTAAATAATTTCAAACAGTGGCTATATAGTTATGAATCTTTTGTGAAGTTTTCAACTTATCTTCCAGAGTTACAGCAATTGATCTAGAGAATTATCTTCAATTGATCTAGCACCTCTCTTTATTGCACATTTTAACTTAAAGTTGTATAAATCATTTGAATAGACTATTGATATACTGTGTATATTATTGGTTGTAAAAAATTATTCGCTATACTTAGAAAATCAATTGTATACAACATTAATGGCATCAGCCTACTACTTTTAGACTGGTGTAATATAGCTGTCATAGATTTGATTATAATCTTCTTGTCATTTGTGTTGCTGTAAATAATTAGCAACTGGCTGCGTTTCACTGATGTTTGGTGTATTCCTTCCCTCCATTTCGATATTAGGAATATCCTACGAGAGCAACATAAAAACTATCATCTGTACCGTGCAACAACTTTAGTATTAATACTGTACGATCTACGGAAAACATTTAGGTCACTCAACGTATTCAACACTTGTTTGAGCATCATTGTCAAACCCTTCGAATAAAAACCCTGTAAGAATTACAGAATAAGGCAAAATATTGAGGTTCGAGATTATAATTCATTACTATATGAACCCAGTCTTTAGGTCAAAAGCAGCTTGAGCTGACATCACATACAATTGACCAGCCGTAGCTAAGCACAAAACATGAAAGAATATCCCAAATTTTGCAAGTAAGCGTCCCTGGTTTGACACTTCGAAATTGAAAACAAATCTCATACAATCACTATACACCCTATTGTATATTGAGAGATGTTCAATTCTGTAGAGTCTTTTTTTAGAAGTTCAAGGCTTGATACAAACATTTTTATCAAAACATGATTTGCTTTGTCTCCCAAAAAGTAAATTTTTACCTCAGATGTAGGTGCACGTACGTCCTTTTAATTTGAATATGTTTCTAATCGCTCCTACAAAACCTGAATCATGCAGTCTATAGTAGCTAGCTAATATTTTACACATTTCGATTTGTATTTAATATATAGCCTGTGACTTGATCCTCCTCTCCAAAGTGGTAAAGGTTACCTGGCCTGAGGGTCGTTGTACATAGATCCTTGTTTTCAATTTTATAGAATATGAATACTACCTTTTCTATTTTTCAAAATAGCTAAGTTCGAATCAATCATAAATCAGATTCAGAATAGTATTTCATATAAAATAACAAAGATGTATAGAACACTGGTTTATTTGAAAGTCTCTCATTTGACTTTTGCTGATCAAAGTTGAACCCAAAACTGAAATTTGGCGTATCAGAAGACAATCTTTTATTATTTTGTTTAACGTATCAGAAAACAATAGCTATATCAAGAAAACAATTTTTGGGCCAAAGACGTTTGTTGTGTCTGTCATAAAACAATGGTTCAAAGTCCCGCCACTTTATCAAAAAGTGTGCACGCTAAACAACCAATCAGATTGCAAGGAATCACCACGTCATTTTGGAATCAATCCTGGAACACATAAATAGGCAGGCAACAGGATTCTTTCGAGAATAATTATCATTGATCAATGTCTGATCAACTAATAAGCTCAATTGATCACTTTCACTCTTTCTAACTTTCACTCATTAGGTGTTTAGCTGTTACTAGTGCAATTAATGAATACAATCAATTTTTGTGACTATGTGTCACATGTTCATAGCTTATACCCGTCCAAATCGAAATATTATTTTCGTTAAACTTCATACTTTAGCCATCAGATGCCAGGTGCATTTTAATGGACAATTGTAGCAGCTGATAATTTTATCTCAAAAATATGAAAAATAATACCCCCTTCGTTCATTCATCACTTCATCATTCAGTCGATGAGTAGCGTCATTGTGAAGGTAAGCTTTTCAAATCAAATTTAAAGTTTAAAGCAACCAATTCAGACTAAAACATTAAGTGACGATTTCTTTGATTGTTTTTCCTGTAAGTAGATGCATTCAATGCATTGAAAGGATAAAGGCATGGGCTTGATGTATAAAATACTATAATTTTTGATCTCCCTATATCCAAATCACATGACTATGTATATTCTCTCTAGCTTTAACCAAAATTATTAGCCACTACTTAGTTTGTAAAACAATTGAAATTTATAAGAAGGGGTATGGATTGACTACAATATTTCAGTAGACTTGGTAGGTTGTTTTTGTTTGGATTAATTTCAGGTGCATAGTGAAACATTCAATGTATTTCAGATTACTATTGAATTTTACAAACAAAGCAAATTTCTCTTGACAAAAACCTCTCCAAATCTCCAAGCTAAACATTTCAGACGTGATTCATGGATGCTGAAAATTGACTGAGACGTTTGCAGTTCACATGTGATTTGATCACATGTGAAGTCATTGAACTCGTGATGAGAGAAGATTGTTTTTTATATGTTATCACTGTATTTTGATGATGGCTATATATCACAACCAAATCAAAAGTAACAAAAACGATAATCAGGGAATTTTAATGATCTGAGGATTGATATTATTTTCAATCTGTAATCACTACAAAGTATTCAAATTTTAAATATAAAAACTATTTTGGCATTTTGGAAATTCTAAGTTTTTTGATTCTGCAATATCATGTTTAGGGTTTGACATATGGAGCATTTCGGTTTACCGCGCTTTGCAGTCATCTGTATTGGCTTGTAAATATGGGGTAGAAAAGAGTGCTGATGAAGAAATATATCATCCATGATAGTAAGGAATGTCACTTCGAAGAGTAGAAAAACCTAAAATATATAAAGCTGAAAGTATTTTCAACCGCTGTTTTTCTGACATGGAAAAATACTTTTAATTATTGATGCTAACAACGCCTTTCCAGTGGAAAGCTCTTCAAACCATTATTTCATCTTGAAAATGCTTATTGCACAGCTGTTTTTTGGGATAAATATGCCTCTTATTTAAGTAATTAGGCATTTGAAAATTTATCCTGATGTGTACTGATGTAATTTAATTGTGATTCAGCGACAGACGCCGTCATGGAATTAATAAGATGACTGAACAGATCGAAATCCACCGCTAAAATGAAAGACAAGCATTTTTCGCTTTCGTAAGTAGCTTCTATTGCTACGCTGCAGATCCATTATAAATGGCAGTGTGCTTGTAAAAAAAAACTATTGTAAATTAGAATACAACAAGATTGAGCTATGATTCGATCTTGCGATTCGATTGGCTAATGGTCGTGACGCTATCTCACGACAGCAAAGCGCAAAAATGAAAACAAACTAACTTAATAATTTAAAATTACATCTAGGTGAGCAAAAATAAATCAAATATTTACGAATTACATTACAACTTTTATCCTTCATTATTGTAAGAAGTTGTCTGAATCAGTCAATGTTTACTCTACAGGAGTCATACTGTAACCATGCTGTACCTATGTGCCAAAACTTTACCCTTGCAATATTTAGGCTCGCTCGATCCTTGAATTAAAATTTGGATATTTGTAAAGTTTCGTAAAATTAGAATTAACCTGTTCTTTTTCCATTTAAACTAGATTGCAGGCAGAAAATAAAGCTAGGAAGCTTTGCTTTTATTAATAACCATGTCATTCTACATTATAATGCAAACATCCTTGCTAAACAAAGCTATGGCGTGGTGTTTCGTTGTAATAAAGGGTTCCTGCACGGCAACCGTGTTTGGGTTCTCTGATCCTTGCACGCGGGATGTTGGGAGACACGAGAAGGTATCAGAAAACTCGAGCCCGTAGGGCGAGTGTTTTTAAGCGTTCGAGTGTCTCCAAACATCCCGCGTGCAAGGATCAGAGAACCCAAACACAAGGCTGCCATGCAGGAACCCTTTTGTTAAACAAAACATTTTTTAAATATTTTTAATCAATTTATTACTTATGTCTTCTGTTGATCAAATCAATTTTCTCCACTAAATCCTCACGTCTTCGTCATTTTTGTTTCT